>VZUI01039699.1:0-116746 GCA_013401135.1 Cettia cetti
AGGAGGAGAAGCCCCTCTGGAGACTGGGGAAATCTTAGGGGTCTTTATAGGGCCCAAAGGGGTGTGGAAAAGGGTACAAGGCCAATCAGTAACAACAGATCTACATAAAATCCCGAGGGGGCTTGTGGGTCCCTAGAAAGGTCGCTGTGGGCAGAAGGTTGTTTCTTATCTGAGGGGTCTGGTCGAGGTTGTGCAATCCTTTTCCTCAGCAGGCCTCCCTCCAGGGAAGAGCCACTGGGACTCCGCCCGCCCCCACACTGACACTCCAGTTTCAAATAAGAAACAACTTGGACGTAATGGTCAGAGAAGAGCTACTTGCAGCTCTGAAGAGGTGCTGGTTCTGAGTGGTTAAATGGACAGTATTACTGTTCGGTATAAATTCCAACAGGTAGCAGGGGTTGGCTTTTTTAACCGTGTTCCAGTGAATAAGAGACTGTATAGGCTGAGAACACTTCAGATATGAGCACTTCATAGGACAAAGCTAGCAGTAGTTTGAGGAGGTGGATATTCCAGCTGTTTTCTTCAAATTTGAAGAAAACCTTTCCTTTATAAATGGTCATTTTCTTTCAGTAAATACAGGATTAGTTAAAGTGCAATATCTCACTAATTTTTTTGTTTTGGTTTAATTTTCTAAAGGAGTTGATGACCAAGCTGATAACGGAGACACCTGACCAGCCAATCCCATTTCTAATTGATCATCTTCAGTCCAAGCAGGGAAACCGTGGTCAGCTTCAGAGAACATTGTCTGGCTCTGCTGCCCTCTGGGCAGAGAGTGAAACATCAGGTATGTTCTGTGTGCTGGAAAGGGCTGCTCTCCAGTATAATCTTCCCAAACTTATGTCCGTGGTCTTCTGGATGCACATGTACCTACTGAGTGGGTACTGCTCTGTGGTTTTGAGCATGCTGAATAAATCCTGTTTGTCCAGAAGATACTAAATTTAATATATGTAGCTGTCCGTCAGCACAGCCTATGTATATATCATATGAATATGGATCAGAGCTACAGAATGGAAACAGTCCCAGTTTCTTTGAGAGAGGTTCCCTTGCTGTCCTCTTTTTTGTTTTCCTTTTCCCTTCCATGGTGTATTTGTGCCTGAAATTAACCTCTATTGAGGTATTTTCTTTAATAATACTATTTTTATATACCTATCATCCCAACCCTTAATGAGGAGATGCTATGCTACTTTATATTCTCCAGTGTGAATAATTTATGATTGTAAATCTTCAGAAGCATTGAAATAATATTCTGAAATAGTGTCTGCTCTGATTGTAAAGTAGAAGTCTTGGTTTTCATATTCTGGTACAAGCTACTATTACAATAGTTTTGTGTTTAAAATTGGCTAATGATCTGTTTGAGACTACAGAGCTTAAATAATTGCTGATAGCCAAAGTGTTAATTTTCTTACAGATCAACCATTTATATCAAATACATAGTTTTAACATAGGCAGTAAAACATGTACATAACATGGGCATTAAGCACTTTTTCATAACAAAAAAAAAGGTGTTTTTAATGAAAAACATTAATTTGTAAGTTTTGATATTTAAAAAGTGGTATAAGTATAATAAATGTAAAAGAAATCAGAAATAGGATTAAAAAAGAGCTGTCTTTAATTTGGATTTATATACCTTGGAGGTTTTTTTATTAATTATTTGTTAAGTTATTGAAAAATGACCCTACAAATGTTAAGGCTATCTAATTTGATTCTTTTAACAGAAAATAAAGGAACAAGAAGAGATTTTAGAAATTATGATAAGCCTTGGCAGGTAAATGCAAAAAAGCCTAAAAAGTCAAAGAGCGACCTTGCTGTGTCCAACATTTCTCCACCATCACCGGAGTCCAAGTCATGTAAGAAAGCTTCACTGCATTAATAGTTTGTGCAAACTTTCCAAACTATAGTATGTTTTTTGTTTGAATAAGGTTTAAAATAGAAAGCAAACTGTAAGCAGATGAAATGCCTGTATATATATACACACACACATATATATGTTAGAGGATTTTGATTCTTGCCTTAATCTCTCTTGAATTATGAATGTTTTACAATACTCTTTTTGCCATCTGTAGATAGAAAAAAATTCTGGATAGATTGATTAAAAAACAGACTAATATCTGGGTGTCATGCACTGTTCTGTGTTCGGATACTGATTTGATGTTTTAGTTGGCATTGCTATTTTGCACATGTAAAATCTGTTCTGTTGATATTGGTCCTAATAGATTTTTTCTGTGTCAGGCAATTCAAAGCTATGAATTATGAACAGATACTGTTCAAGGTATGGGAGTAGTGTCAGCAGAACAGGTTTACTGTTCTGAGAGTTGCTGAAGGAATCTAAATGTACACCGAAAGAAAAGGCAGAGTAGAAATAGAGTGGCTGAAGAGAATATTGTCAACTACCTGTAAAAAATTAGTGAAAATGAAGACAAGCCTTAATGAAATATGCTTCCTGTGTACTGGCTATTGAAGAAATCTAATTTTTAAACTTGATTCTTAATGTTAGGTTTTTTTCATAAATAAATATATCTACAATATGCATACATATGTAAATATACACACTCCGGGAATTGTTTGTACAAGATGTTTCTCAAAAATAAATTGAAAAATGATATTTTCTTCCATTAACTCTTGTAGCTTTTTGATATTTTTATAACAGCCAAATCTTTATAACTCTGAGTGTGACTGGCTGTACCAGATGAGAACAGAGATAGTGTGCTGCATTAGAAAATTTGTTGTCTTTCCTCTTAAAGCAAGACAGGAAAGTCTAGACTTCAAAGGAGTCAAAGGAAAATTGACCAGTGACCCCACTGAGTCAAAATATTACACAGCAATGGATAAAGTAAATAATGATAAATTTATGCAATAGAAATACTGAGCTTTTGAGTAATTAATAGTCTTGTATGGTTGTGAAACATTCTTTACTGATAATAAAAAATGCAACAGATAAAAATAGCTGTTACAGGTAGCTGTGTCCCATCGTACAAAATTTTCTCAGTATTATTTTTTTTCTAGAAGTGAAGCATTTCTTCTTCATGAAGCACAATCCCTGCTTCAAAAACACTCAAATTTGATCATCAACTCCACTGTACCTCTCAATGGGCACATGAATTTTTAGGTCTGTTCAAAAAAAGCATGTGAATTTAAATTTATTTTAAGAATAATTTAGTCATAAGTTAAGTGTCTACGAGCATTTATTTGAATGTCTCTATTTAGAGACATTCAAATAAATGCTCGTAGACACTCAATTTATGACTAACGGATTTGCTGGGTAACAGCAATTTATGGAGAACCATTGTTAGCAACAGGGGCAAAAAGGTATTGTGAACTCTTCCTGTCACCCTTCTGTGTTTCTTCCTTTTGCCCTGTGCTTGCTTTTCAGACTCTGTGGTATGCATCAAATAACTTCAATGCCATCTCCTAAAAATTTTGAGCTCTCTGTCTTTATCCCAGATAGGGATAAAGACAGAATGTGTGCCTACTACAAGTTTTGTGCTTGTTGGTCCTTAGGCTGTCCCATTAAGGGGACAAAGAGGAGGCTCAGCATCCTAAACTATCAGGTCTCATGTCAAACAAGGAAATATTTTATACAGCCATAAGACAACTGGGGTCAAGGATCTGTCCTTGTGGACTGAAGGACACTTAATAAAACTCTCCAGTTAGTAAGACTTACTCTCAAGCTAGCCAAGTCTAGAAATAGCATGTGGGAGTGCAGCTTTGCCTACAAAGGAGGTAGAGTTAGAGTGTGCTTAGTGCAACTGGACATTCATAAATACATGGCACTACATGGATTGATTTTAAGTGTGCTGAAAGAGGAGACTAATATAATTGCAAGGCCATTCTGTCATCATTGAAAGGTCATAATGATTGTGGGATGTTCCTGATGATTAGAAAAATGCAAATACCTCATTGATTTTGAGGAAGGGCAATCTAACTTCTAACTGACCAGCCTAACTTCACCCTCTGCAAGAGTTATTGAGCAAATTTTCTTGGAAGGTGTTCCTAGTCACAAGGATGAAAATGTGATTTGAAACATCAAGCATAAATTTATGAGACAATATATGTCTGAACAGGTCAACACAGTTGCCCTCCTAGGTGTAATAGTTGGCCCTGTAACCAAACAAGCAAAACCTTTGTCAGCTTCTCGTAGTATACTTTCAACTCAGTTGATAAGATATGGACTCAGTAAGTCGACAAGATGATGTATGGAAAGTTGACTCAACTAGTGGATTCAAGGGATTGTGACTAGCAGTGCAAAGTCCAGTTGGAAGGTCTATCTTTAATGGCATGCTCAAGGGACTGGTTCTGAGATTGATGCCGTTTAAAAGAATTTCCTAATGCCTTGGATGATGAGATAGAATTTCTCTTAGGTTTGTAGGTGAGACCAAATTCTGGGAAGGGGTTGGTATTCTGGGTAGCAGGACTGCTATTCGGAGGGATAAGACCGAATAATGGACTGAGAGGAACCTCTTGAAGTTCAACACCACCTCCACATTAAGTCAGATCACAGATCATCCTTTCATGCTGCTTCAGTTCAGCATTCTCACCACATCCCATATGCAAGTACAATGTTATGTGTTTCTGGTTGCTCTCGGTCAGTCTAGGACTGTAGGCCATCATTCTTTTAGCCTTTTAATATCCAGATGCGATGTAAACCAGTTTGGATTTATTATCAAAGAACTCCAATCTGAATGCTATTACACAATTTAAATGCATGAGTAATTTTATGCTCAATTATATTATACATATTTTTGTAGTTTGAGATGTAAGATAGTCATGCAATGCATTATTGAAATAAATGTTGGATTTAATGAGCAACTGGTCTGATTCTGTCTGCAGATCATGCACTGAAAAGATTTTATATGAGTAGATAAAACCAGTACTGATCTTGTACCACCATCCAGTAGAAAATAAAGGTGTGCTGATTCGTGGCAGAATTCATAACACACTTGTGAATGAGTCTAATGTGCATTTATGGCAAGTTCACACCGTCAGAAAATCAGAAATACTGGCAAGTGTGTCTGTCCAGTCTTCTAAGATGAGATGGTGAAATCTCAGCTCCGTAAAGGGAAACTCTACATCTTTCAATACAAATGTTACAATGTAGATACAGTAAATCTTCTGAATTGTAGGCCAATAATTTCAAGAGGAAGTGTTATAAATCTTTCAAACAATAGAGATGAGGTTGAGGTGGGTAATCTGATAAGAGATTTGAAATTATTGATATGATTTTGTGGAATGAGTAATCAAGATGAAGGTATAATGAAAGGATTTTGCTAAGTGTGTAGTGACACATGCATGTAAACAATTAATGAAAGACTTCATGCATACAGAGGAGGATCATGTGTTTGAAAAGATTCCTAAGAAGGGTTATATGGTGTTTGTACAGGTCTGAAAGCTTCCAACAAAGCCATTCATTTGAAAATTACCAGTGCTTGTTGATCCTACAGCTGAGATGATAAAAGTTTATATTTTGAAAAAATCTGTAAGCAAGAAGAAAATGAACTTGAAAGAACAAAGACGTGCCACATGATACTAGTAAATAGATGTTGTTTTAGTATCCATTCATTATTTGAAAGACTGGCTAAGTAGGAAGAACTGTATCTTCTCTAGAAGTCATAAAGAATTTCAGTCAGCTCTAATTCTGTTTAACTTCCCTCTCTGTTTTTATTCTTCAGAATGAGAGAAATCATTGTTGAAACAAATTGTATTGAAACATAGAAATAATTCATGACTGCATAACTATTTTGGTGTCTTTTCACTGAAGTACAAAATGGTTCAGTAAAACACAGCTGATTGTACACCAACATGCAAAGCAAATTTACAACATGGTTGTGACTGATCTCCCACTATCCATCTAGTGAGCTGCAGTCCAAGCTTCCTGTGTTTGTGAGACATTTCTCTGAAATTAGTAAGCAGGTCACTCTCTTGAGCAAGTGCCCCTACCTTTTCAGAACAAAAGTCCTGAGACCATTTTTTTCTGATGTGAGTTGGTCCATATACTTGGCAGTTGGTGGTTCTGGAAGCTCCACAGCTGTCAAGTAGAACTTACATTTGTTTCATCCATCTTCTCTCCCATGACAAATTTTCCTTCAAAATTGTGTGTTTTCTCAATCCTTTTGTATTTAGAAAAATGTGTTTTGTTTCAAACTGTATCAAATCCTAGCTTGTGGAAATTTTCTGCAACCTGAAAGCTCCAAGGTTTCATCATCTTTTTATATGGTTTTCCTATATGAAATTGTTACCTGTTTGTATTCTGGTGATACTGTGAGATTTTTTTGGTGTGGTAAGTTCAGCGTAAACATAGAAAGAAAAGTCTGTCATACTGTTAGTGAGTGATGCTGTAGAATATAGTGTTGGCACACAGAAGGGTGATGCTGAGATGACTGCAAAAGGGCTCAAAAGGAGCATGTGATCTCAATGTAAAACAAAGGTGGGTGAAAATAGAGAGAACTCTTTACAGAATTTCTCTGCCAGTTTATTAAAAATTTATATTTACAGTTAGTAATGGTTTTGAAAAAAATACTAGGTGAAATATTTTGTTTACTGTAAATAAGAGAAAAAGCATGAGAAATGCTGAAGTTGTACTGTTTAATTTGTATATGCTATGGTTTGTGAATGGAGTCGATTTTTGTTACACAAGAATTTATGTAACTTTTAATTGACTTAGCAGTTCTTAAACCAGGGAATTATAAAATAATGTTTGAAATTTATAAGTATCAACAAAAATTACAGGCTGCTCATCTGAGTAGAGACCACTCATACTCTAATACCTTAAAGCCTGTATGTATTTACTTGGCACCACTATAGCTTGTTATTTCCGTTGTCCTGACAAGGAAATACATTGCTTGCCTTTTTTGAACACAGAGCAGAACTCTGACTCTCTAACTTGCTCCTCTCTTTCCTTCTCCTTGTTGAGGGTTCTTCTTGTGTCCCTTTTCTTCTATTCTTTTCTCTGTAGGTCTTTTTTAATGTCTCTTTTGTCTTCTGTCTTTGAAACTGTTTGTAATTGCAGTCTAATATATTAACTTCCCTAACAGCCAGATTCCGGAGTGGGTGTTACAGATCAGGATATACTCTGGGTTGTCAGACTCTCTGTAGATGTTTTTTTGGAGATGAGTTGGTTTCTGTCTACAGGAGGTAGAAACATGTTATTTGTGAAAGAAGGACTTCAACTTTGTCCCACTTCTTTATCTGAAAAAGGTGACTATTGACTTAACTCCATAAGGAAAAGTTGAAGTTGATCCAAAGTGGAGCAGATTGTGTATTCTCACAGAGGTGGAATTCACCATTAAGGCAAATTTCAATACATAATTATTCAACACATTTTGTAATAGCTACCAGATTTGATATCTGAGCATGATTTCCCCATACCATCATAAAAACACTCTGAAGTTCCAAATTATCATGAAACCACCTTTTTAGCACAATCTGTAGAAGTCTGTAAGTTGCGTTCTTAGCATGTAGTGAAAATGATGTTTATAAGCTTAGATTAGTTGACAGGTGTCAAAATAGTAAACAAAAATTTTGAAGCTGGCCAGGATATATTGGATATTTTAGGCTTTTCTTTGAAGTTATTTTTAAGTGAGTGGTCAGCAACTGGTAAATGATGGTTGGAAAAAATGCAGCTCGTCCTTTCTTGTGAAAAGATGGACTAGACATCTTCATCTTCACAACAGCATGGTAATGCTGTGTTTGGAGACGACTCAACACTTCCATTTCATGACAGAAGCAGCAGCTCACTTACTTCTGAACACTGGCAAGAAGAACATGTTAAACTGCAGTTCCAGAAACAGAATTGTTTTTGTTTTTATTTCTACAGATTGTTCAAAATGTTCATATTGTTCAGTGAAGCTCTGTTCATTGTGTGTCCTACATATCTCAGACACTCCTCTTCATTGTAGGTAAACTTAGCTCAGCAGCTGAGATTCTGTTATTTCAAAATTAAAGACTTTGGTAATAGATAATGAGCAGCAGATTGTTAGCTCACGTCTGTGCTTCCTAAAGGCTGAGTTTAAGTAATGAATGAAATGAAGATTAGAGGCCGTACAAAATGAATGATAAGGACTTATTTTGTTTCACTTTTTTTTTATGAATTGAGTTATCTACACTTTATGATTTTTGAAAAAGAAAGAAGTTGTTTTAAATGCTGTCTCTAATTTTTTTTTTTGCTTCTTGATAAAATAACTAGCAAAGCCAAAAGTACCAGTTACTCATTTTTGTTTAGACATTTTTTTCTTATTGACCCCTAGGTCACACAATTCTATTCTGTTGTAAATGAAATACCATCATGTGCAATAGTTTAAATATATTTTTATTGCATTAGTTTTTTATTTTCCATTTTTAATGTTGACTATCTAGTTTACCAATTATTTCAGTTGCAAGAATAATTCAGGTATGCATTTGTTCATAGATGTTTTTGCTTCACATTGACCAAGGAAGTATTTCTAGCAGTTAAAAGAGAAGCATAGTAAATTTCCACCCAAGATACTTGAGCTTGTAAACTCACTGTGCAGACTTTTTTCTACTGTAGGAGCCTGAACTACCAAATCTAAACTTCATCTATATATCTGTGTATATTTAGTGCCAAGGTCAATAGAGCATCCTAAATGGGATTGGAAGACAAAACCGGAGAACCATGATTTTGATGAACTAAATCATATTCTTCAAGAGAGCAAAAAGCTTGGAAAAGCCCTTGAGAATCTGTCTCGCAGTAAGTTGATTGATTTTAGTTTTTTAATGTAACCATGCAGCCTGAATTGTAATTTGGAAGTATATATCAGGAAGGTGGTCTTCTATCTAATGAAGACCAAGGTCATTGACATCAGCAGTTACACTCCTGTTAATAAGGTTTACAGATTGTCTGAGATAATTCAGGAGCTCTCCTGGAAACTGAAACTACGACCCCTGCACCACTCTTTTTTTAACATTAGTTTTCTACCAGTTTAGTGAGCTGAATTAGGTCATAAAGAGATCAACACAAAGAGGCTGGTTTAATGAAAATGGTGGGAAGGTGCAGCAGGGAGATTGCTCCTTTGTGTTGTAGTTAAATGGGATTAACCTTTGTAAAATCTGGACCTCATTGATGGAATTCAGACCTGTTACTGAAAAACATACAGCTATTTTGTATCCTTTATTTCCTTGACCTTCAAAAGAAAGTATTTTAAAACATCTCAAACACTCAGAAACATGAAATACAGTTATTTCATAACAAATCTCATGTATTATCCCTTAAATACTTCTGTAATGAAAAACTCTGAGGCTTACTGGATATGATCAGGAATACCTGCTCTGTTTGTTTTTTGTTTTTTTTTTCCTTTTGCTATCTTTCCTGTGAAGAGAATTCTGAAACACATTTGTGGGAGCAAATACTGCTAACAACTTCTAAAGTATGAGATGAGAACAAGTAGCCTTTGCCATGCTACATGAAAACTAGGTGTGGTGTGGTCTGGGAGATCATGTGTGTGAGAAATGTTTTTATCTTCTCTCATTAAATTTTATCCCTTGCAGGTCTTGATTCACTGGAGAATTTACAGGTAGTGAGGTCAGAGACAGCACTGAATGAGGAATGGAAGATTTGTTTTGCATGGGATTTTGAGATTCAGCTATTTTCCAAATTGTGCCAAATACCCAAAACTAGTTTTCCAAAATCACACTCTTCCAAATGTTTTAGGTTGATCACCACAATTATATTCTGAGCAATTTTCAAACTTGTATTATACTAGTATAGTTACAGAGCTTTTTTGAAATACTTTTCTAGTAAATTGGTCTGTCTGCCTGTAAGGAGCTAAACCAACTCTGGTCAGCATCTCTGATTTGCAATGTCACTGTTGCCTGTGATGAATGTGAATGTAGATTTCAAGCTCTCCTCCTTTAGAGACTTGTAGGGAAGCTATGCACAGATACAGAGACAATAATTTTGAATTTCAGAAAGGGTTCACTTTCTGGAGATACAAATCAATCATGTGTGAGAGTTCAATAATTAATGCCTAAATCCACTCTTCAATCCTACATCTTTGTCTTTCCTTCAGAATATTTTAGGTTTCCACTTTAACCTAGAACTATACCTATACTTCCTTATACCTAAAATAGATTTGCAGCATTCTGTACTTCTCCTTGCCCCACTGGTTTCTAACTGGAGTGTAAAACTCTGCAGCTCTTCTGGGTCCTACACTTGGACTGGGTGAATGTACCTGGTCATCATTGCTGGAGTCTTTTTTTCAATTATTTCACAAATGAAACATTCTTCTCTGTTTCTTGCTAGTACTTGATGCTTTCTCATGGTTTGTCAAGATAATACGGAATTTGAATCCCATCCCCCAGAGTGCTTTAAATCACTCACAGCCTGATAATAAGTTCACTTTCATAAATGTGCTCTCTATTTCTTCATCCAGATCATTAATGGAAATATTGTCAGACCTCTTCATGATCCCATTTCAGATCTGACAACCAGCCCTTGAAAGCTACTCAGTAAGTGTGTTTTTTCCCACCAGATGTTTTTCTACCTTGCAGTGTTTTCATGTAGATTGTGATTCTCTAATTTTTTTTTACTGAGGTATCATCTAGGATAGTATACAGTGTTATAGCTGGAGTATTTTGCATCTGCTTCTTCCTCTTACCCACTAGGCAAGTTTCCCAGTTGAGAGTGCAATTAGACTGATTTGATGCGATTCATTCTTGATAAATTCAGGTCAGCTCATTTTTTCTGCCTTTCTATTCCATTAGATGTTGATACATTATTTATTTAACAGATTTGTCTATAGTTCTTGCTGTTGTCTGATTTAGGCTTGGTGGTTAGTAGTTCCCCACATCTTCCCTTTTTCTTTTTCAAAGACTTGTATTTGCCTTTTCCTGTCCTCTCTGTTCCTGAAAGACAGTTGCTAATGGATTAGAGGTTTCTTCAGTTAGTTAGTTAAATGCTGTAGAGTGAATTTCACAAGAGTCTGCTAACTTGAACATATCTAAATCACCAGCATATCTTTCAGCTTCCCTTGTCTGGCTTGCAGTTTTTCCTCTTAAAACCACTACTGTTAAGCATCTGGCTGCAAGTGATTTTTTTTTGGTAAAGACTGAGGCAGGGATAGTATTAAACACTGGGAATTTTTTGTATCATCTCCTATTTGCTTTCCTTCTCTTTGATGTAATAGTTCTGTATTTTAATTTGTTCTCCTTTTCTAGTGTATTTATAGTATCTTTTCTTATGGCTTTTTATGTTCTTTTATAGTTGTTAGTTACTCTGCATTTTAACCTTTTTTTCTTGTTAGTATCATTAAAACACTTGCATCAGATTAATTCTAAGCTGTATATCCTTGTTTCCAGGTTTTGTACTTCTGATTTTCACTTCATTTCAATAAATAAAAAAATCTTTGCTATTATTTCTTACATGTCAGCATGATATTAAAAAAATCAAAATGAAAAATGTGAATATTTTGTAAATAGAGAAAAAGTAGAATTTTGAAAAGAAATTAATTTTATAGTTCTCGCAGAGCTAGAATGTAGATTGTACATAGGAAATGTCTTAGGGGGCTTTAATAAATAGACGATCAGGACTTCAAAATGTGTGAGCTGCATGAAATGAAATGCTGTACCCAAAAGTGTATCCCATGTGGTGAATTTTAAAAAAAGCTATCACAAGATCCCATATCTACCACTCCTGATGCTTGTTTTGGGCAGGTTAGCCCTGCCTAGCAAAAGTTAGTGCTTTTGTTTCTACAAGCATACCATGAATTTAATGCTGTATTTGATACTAATCTTATTTTGAAGTTATGTGGGGCAGACACTGGTCTCAACAGCTGAGTACACAAATTATCAAAATGTACTATCAATGGCTTTTTACAGCACCCTCTCTCTTTTCCTTCAGTATTTTAACAGCAAAGAGTGACACATGAAATCAAATGTTTGAAGGGAAATAAATTTTCCATCAAGTCCTGGAATTTGTTTACATTTTAAAGATAAGCCTTGGATGTTTTAGTGAGTTTCATGACTTTGTTGCCTGTTAGGCAGTTGACACAGCCTGTGAATTAAATTCTAGTTCCTATTGCTTCATTTATTATGTAGTCTAGATACCTGCTTTGAGACAAACTTGTGCACTTCATACAAATTAGAACTGCCTATAAGATTTGGAAGGTGAGACTTGGGTGCTTGGATGTCTGGTCTTTTCTTTACTCAATCCTAGTGATTGAAACTGAACTTTCTTTTATTTGGACCCTTTCCCATCAACCCTCATCAAGAGTGCGTAATTCCATGCTTTAGTAGGTCTGAGAAACCAATAAGTGACTTTACACTCAGAGTTAAAAGTACCTTAGGAGTTTTGGGAGTCTGGAGAAGATTATTTTTGTAGTTATAGTCCAGGTGTGGTGGAGCTTGCTGATTTAAGTATACCATTTGTTCAGAGGCTTACCACATGGGAGAGCTGGATTTTGTTTGCTTCTTCAATCAGCTGTATGTCATTGAACTGGATTTGGAGCTATCAAGTCATCTATTTAGGGAAGACTTTGTTTTATAAAGCAACTTACAGGAATATACTGCATTTCCCTTGTGCATGTTTAATTTTCTTTTATTACAAAGTCTCCTACCTTTATTGCTGTAATTTTTCTTCCTTTGCTGATCATAAGGAAGATAAGTTCCATCCTGTTTCAAAATTCACCTTCTGTTTGCCTTTAAACAAAATTAAAATCTGTATAGCTAAGATTCTTGCTAGTGAATATACCTTTGTCCTTCCCCTGTTTTCTGAGGATGGAAAAGTAGATAACAAGATATGGAAACCAGTGAATTGTGAGAGTTTTGAGTAGGGGAAAATTGAGGACTAAATCAGCGAGATCATGCTGCAATTAGGTAGAAAGTCTGCATACTTAATGAACAACTTTGCATCTCTTATATGAACAGTTAAAGATAAGGTGCATATTGAAAATGTGTGCATGTTGAAGGTGCTGGTAACTGCATTTGATGAAAAAATATCTTCTGCTGTGAGATGGGTACTCTTTCATAATAACAAATAGCCTTCTAGCAAAGATAACTGGCATTTTGTTAGTGTTTGAATGCTTGTTCAGGCCAAGTGTACCCTTCAGATCAAAGGGGAAGAAACAAATTTGTCATGCTTTGAATTCAGTTGACATTCTAATGTCAAAAAATGGTAATAAGTTCACATTAACCAAAATTATTTGATGACGAATCCCAGTCAGTTTCAGCGAATCCCAGAAACAATGGTATCTATGTATAACCAACAGTAGAAAAATCCTCTTTTGTTTCTTAGTTTTGAAGGGGAGTAATCACTAAGCAATCAGTAAAAGAGAAAACCATGGTTTTCCATCTAGTAGGAGATATTGCTGGAAATCATAATGCATTATAGAATCACAGAATGATTGAGGTTGGAAGGCATCTGGCCCATCACTACTGCTCAAATAGGCTCACCTAGAGCCAGGTGCCAAGGCTCTTCAATACCTTCAAGGATGAAAGATCTCCAAGTCCCTCCAGAGTATCTCAAACAGCTATTTATCACAATGTTAGAATCAGTTGATGTTTTTATAATTATGTTAAGAAAGGCAAGCATGATCTTACCGCTTTAAGAAAAATATAAATTAGTAAAGCGTAAAAGGGTATGTTCTGTTTATATTTTACAGGGAAGAAGATGAGCAACAAGAGTAAAAATCTCATAACTAGAACGGTAGAACAAGTTCTAAACAAAATCACAATATGTTAACAAACTGCTGAAATCATGTCCTCAGTTTTGTGGATGAACCTGCAAGTATGTGGGATGTGAGAAGCTTTATATATACATCATGAACTACTTGAATGTATTTAGTAGTCTCTGACAAACACATTAGAATGGGGTTTCATTTAGAAGCTTCTACACTGTGGGAAACTATTAATGATTTACATTCCAGTTATGGAAAATGAACTTCAATTGAATACCACTAACATTTATTCAAGCCAGACATTTCTCATTGTGATCATAATTATATAAGTGTAAATGCACATCTTCAGGACACATAACTAGACTTCTGTCAATTGCCTTATGAGGGGCATTGTTTTAGGACATGTTAGTATTTTTTTTTCAATTGTATATAGTTGATGATCTGAAATTGACCCAGAGTCTATAGAGATGACTTCCCTCTTATCAGTTGATCATCTAGCCCTAAATGTGTTCTGCTAACTGAACCACAAGACTAGTAATCATGTAGAGGATTTTTCTCTTCTTCTCTTCAGTTTGAACTTTAAAATCATGTTATTTTTACGTGAGATCAATGCTTGTGTTTTATTTTCAGATCAGCATTTTTAGATAAGCTCAATCAAACCTTTAAGGAAGATAATTTTATCTCAGTACTATAGCTGTTATCTAATACTGCCTTTGCTCAAAAAATCCACTTTCTTTAAGTATGATGTATGGGTAATAATACAAAATAATGTTTTCTGAGATTGAAAGAGGAACAATATGAGCATAAATAGTACTCTTCAGTTATAAACTGGGGCTTGTATGGGCAGGAGATCACTGCTACTTTAGTTATAAGTTATCTGTTTCCTGCAGATGTTTTAATCACCTTTGTAGAGGTATTTGCCATTCTGATCCAACCTCCCCTAAGTTTAAGGACTAGAGTCTCTTTTTGAGTTACCTTGTCCTTTTCTTTAGTATTTGGCTTGCTAAAAGTTTCTCTAATGCTATTGCAGAACTGGGATTTGTGTGACTCTCATCTCGGAAATGGAACTTTCTACTTCCTAGTACAAGGGGGTCGGCATTTGTGGGGCAGCAGAATGTAAGCTATCACTCTGTCTTTGGCTACTGAATGCTGTGGGCTACCCATTTTAACCCCCCTATTGCAGTGTACACCTTCCTCTAGAGAGTTGTGCAGTTTTGATTCTCTTTTGAGATGACCTTGATCTAGGAGAGTTTTTGGGACATACTATGTTGGGTACTTTGAATTTTATTTCTCTGTGTTTGCATAATTCATTAGTCACTAAACCTAATCCTGAAATCTGTATTCTCCATTGGAGCCACTCAGAAATTTGGATATAGGCAAGTCTAAAGCAGAGATTATTTTGCTAAGGATTAATTATTTTAATCTTTTTTAAAGGAAATATGAGGAGGAGAGATTAAATCCATGTTTCCTAGATAGTAACTATAAGATGTGTATTGTGCTCCTATGTTGATGTGTGGTGTCTTGAAGATGACAGTTTCTCTTGTTTTAATATGGTCAAGTGTTGGGAGGAATA
Source organism: Cettia cetti (assembly GCA_013401135.1). NCBI lineage: Eukaryota > Metazoa > Chordata > Aves > Passeriformes > Sylviidae > Cettia > Cettia cetti. The sequence goes on from VZUI01039699.1 coordinate 15,196, forward strand.
TTATCCTTGTTCAAGGTGGATACCACTACAAATAGTTGAAAGTTGCTTAATAATATGAGGACATATGCCCTTCATTGGTAAAAACTCAGGTTTTATTTCAAGATGCCTTCACAGAAAATCTCTGAGTTACTACTGGAGAAAATATGTCTAATTTTGAAAGTTGTAAAATGACTCTCTGTAGGTAAAGGAATATTATAAAAATATTTATTATGACAGTCATTGACAAACATATTTTAAAGTTCCTACACAAAAATTAGTGAGATTTTTAGGGTTTTGTGTACTTTTTCTGAGGGAGGAATGCTTTGTTTGGTGCAACCGTGTTATGTTCTTTATAATCCAAGAATCCTGTGAAATAGTTTCGGTTTTCCTTGTTTTCAATACACAGTTCATACAGTACAGGAACTAGAACATACAGTGCTGCCTGCTGCAGTATGGCACAAGGTTTTGCCATGGGAAATGCAAGTGTATCTAAGATGGCCTGTCCCACCAGTAAGAAGAACACAAGCTTCCCCTGAGAATTTGAAGTTGGAGAATGCATTGGGGCAGTGAACTGCTGGACAGTTGATACATGATAGAATATTTCTGTGTTTGTGCTCAAAGCTGCAGGATTAATAATGGTAGAATAAGAATGCTGTTTCTGTCCTGGAGTTTGTCACAGAACCTGTGATATGCACTATGAGGTTGACAGTCCAGCCACCCAGAAGTTCCCTGGCCTAGACTGATCCTGAGAATGAATTTTGTCAAGTTAGTCAGAGTTGCATTGGGGTTGTCTTAGTATGTCTAAACTTTCAAAAGCCATGTGTCAAATCCAGAAAGTTTTGCTTGGCAGGTAGGAAAACTGGCTATTGGGAGCTCTGTGGCCATCTTCTGGATGTTTAGGAAAATGCATAAATATTTCCTTAAATATTGAGTTAAATAATGGTTGTCTGGTGTACACTAAAGTAGTAGTATTTTATTTTCTTATGATTATTTCACATAAGTCTTCTCAGGTGTACATTGTGCCTTTAGAAAAATGAAAGTCTTAAAAGAGCTCCTTAACAAATTTTTATTTTGTGTTATTTCTTCCTGTAATTATTTAAGAACCACAAATAAAAGCAAAATGGTAGATATCTCCAAAGTTCCAAAACTTTCATTCTTACCAGAACACCGGATCTGTAATTTCAGATGTGTATATCATATGAAAAATATTGCCAGATTTTAGGCTACTGTAAAGCTGATACTGCATCATTAAGGCATTTTATGCCTTGCCATTTCACGGAATCATAGAATGGTTTGAGTTGGAAGGGACCTTAAAGATCATTTAGTTCACCCCTTTCTGTGAGCTGGGACACCTTTCACTAGAAAAAATTGCTCCAGGCCCCACATAACCTGGGAACACTTCCAGGGATGGGATATTCACAATTTCTCTGGGCAACCTGTTCCAGTGTTTCACTATCCTCACAATAAAGAATTTCTTCCTAATAGCTAATCTAAACATAGTCTCTTTCAGTTGGAAGCTGTTATGCCTTGTCCTATTACTACATGCCCTTGTAAAAAGTCCCTCTACAGCTTATTGTAGCCCCTTTTTAGGTACCGAGAGGTGCTCTAAGGTCTCCCCGGAGCCTTCTCTTCTCTAGGCTGAGCAACCCTAATTCTCTCAGGGGGTCTTCATACGGGAGGTGCTCCAGCCCTCTGAGCACTTTTGTGACCCTCCTCTGGACTTGCTCCAGCAGGTCCATGCCCTTCTTTTTTGAGGGGCTCCAGAGTTGGACACACTCCAGGTAGGGTCTCACAAGAGTGGAGTAGAGGCAGAGAATCACCTCCCTCCACCTGCTGCCATGCTGCTTTTGATGCAGCACAGGCTGCAGGTGTGCATTGTAGAGTAATGTCAAGCTTCTTGTTTACTGACGCTTAGAAGTCTTTCTGCCCAGGGCTGCTCTCAGTCCATTCTCTGTCCAGTCCGTACTTTTGCTTGGGAGTGCTCCAGGTGTAGGACCTTACATTTGGCCTCGTTGAACTTCCGTGGGGTTGGCACAGCCACCCCCCCTCTCAGGCCCGCCAAGGTCCCACTGAATGGCATCCCTTTCCTTCCAGTGTGTCAGCTGCACCACACAGCTTGCTGTCATCAACAAATGTGCTGAGCGTGCACTTGCCCCCACTATCCATGTTACTGATAAAGGTAATTGTAGAAGATATGTTGACAAAGGATGTTTGAGCAACAGGCAGCTCTTCAAAATGCTGTTTATTGTACAGAAGATGTTCCAGCATTCGTGGGTCGTGGATAACAGAGCCATGTCTAAAGCTGCCAGCTACAGCTTATAGGCAAGCCTGAAGCCAAGTTAGTTTTGGTTACAATGCATTATGTAGTTTTCTTTGCTGAGCATCTTAATACATAAAAACCAATCAGCATCATATACAATACCTTTACCATTATCTACAGCCTATCATAACCATATCATTACCATATTATGTTACAGATTAAGCTTAAAGTTGTTTTTCTGTGTTCTTGCAGTGGAATATTCTTAGACCTTTTTTCTACTTGCTACATTGGCATGTTTATTTGCCTATGTGTTTTCTGCTTTTCCTAAGACCTATTTCTGCTTGGTAAAAGCATCTTTGTTTGTGGTCATCACATCATTTGCTCTAACCATAAACTTCCTTCCAGCTCAACTTAACCTTTGCTTTCTTAGTTGTCCAGTAACCATTGGCTCAGCAATTCTTAATTTAGACATCTTTCATTCTTCTATATCAAAACTTGCTTCCACCTCTGTTCCTCTCTCAGGTTCCACATTCAGAGAGCTTTCTGCTAAGCATACATATCTGTGAAACTTTCTTGTCAAAATTTCATCTTTCCCAACAGGTAATAAACAGCATGCATCCCAATACCATTCCCTGAGGAATGCCACTCACCACTGGTTTCCACTTTGACACTGAGCTATTGACCACAGTTCTTTGGAGTGTGGCCATCCAGCAATAACCCTCTGAATGATCCGCTCATTAAAGCCATGTCTCTCCAGATTAGAGTCAAGGATGTTGTAAGGGCCAAAGTCAAATGCCCTGAAGTCCATGTAGATGATGTTAGTTGCTCTTTTTCAAAAAGACCTGAACTTGTGTGGTGCCTTTTGTTTTGAGAATTAATTTTATCCTGTTGAATTGAGAACATCAAAGTCTAAAAATCACTTTTCAAAGAGAAATAAAATCACTGAGTGAAGATGTTAGGTATTGGATGACTATAACTCTTCTGCCAAGAAGTGCATATGCAAAAGCTAGGCATTTTAAAGACTCATGGAATTGTTGTTAGCAATGTTCAGTTTTCTTTAAAAAGAAAGTTCATTTCTTGGTAAGCTAGAAACGAAGCAGAATGTCCTAACCAGAAAACCTGTACTGTGGAAGATACTCATTCTAGACTCAGAAGGATTTTATTTTATTAAAATATAATGCAAATGTTTTGAGAGGTGGCTTTTACATCAGAGAAGATGCTGTAACACTACATCTTTATTTCTCCATACTTACCATTGTGCTGCTGCAGATTGTCATAGGGATAGAAGACTAGGGAACAGAAATCTAAGATAGCCATGTAAAGAACGGTTTTAATAATTCATGCCTATTTTAAGAGGCATGACAACAGATTTAGTATTTTAAATATAAAAAATCTGTGAGGTAAATGGCTAATGCAGTGTGAGATACACTTTTTAGCCAAGTTGCTCAAAGTAGACGTGAAAATAGTAATTGAAGTATAATAAGTGTTAATAAATGACATTGTTATTACATTGTTTGTTAGATATATTTCATTTAATCATAGCATGCTAAACCTTTCTTGCAATCAGGCAGTACATTGTTCTTCCAGTCCTCTTCAAAAACCAAGCTAGTGACAGAATGAGTGTTCCAGTTGAGAGAGGCTGTGCTAGCATTAACAGCCCCTCTCCAGATTTGTTGCTGATCAGAGATGGCAGTAGTTGTGGTTATGAAGCATTTCTGAAGGACTGTGGAAACATGTTCATACCAATTATTTCATTGTTCAGCACCCTTACAGCAAAGAGGGTTGTTACATCCTAAAGTAGAAACAAGTGCCCTGAATTTGTCTGCGTAATTCACCAGACAGAGGAGAGGGCTGGATACATGTTATGCCTGATCAAATTTCAGCACCAGTAATTACTTGTAAAAGGGAGGATTTTTTAAAGACATGAAATTGGCAGCTAGCTACCTAAATAATTAGCACTTTAAACCTTGTCCCATGAGCCTCAGCTGATGATGAGAAGCAAACTTCTTACCCCTTAAGTTGGAATGGTTAGTAAGAGTGGTTGCTCTATTGTGTAGTTGTCAATCACATTATGATATAAAACTATGTTAAATGTTGTCTGTGAGAAACAGCTGCTAAAACAGAAAACGTAAAGCATACTCCTTTATTTCTGGAGTATTTGCCTTTGACATCAGAAGACCTCTCCTCACAAAGGCAGGAGAGCAGTTTTGACAGTTCCCTTCTTATCTGCTGCTGCATGCCTTGCAACAGGACAATGATGATGCAGCTTTAAAACTTTCATTCATCATCATGCAGAGTCAGGCTTTAAATACTCTAAGCTGGGGAAAGTCAAAAATAGTTGTTTATAGTAACTTTTATTCTAACAAAGCCGTTGGATTTAAGGTTGAATAAACTATATGAGTCAGTTTTTCTGGTGTTAGGAGTTTTTTTGTGATTAGGATTAAGTTTTGATGGAAAAGGTTACAGTTTGAAGAAATGACTAAATTGTCAAATTAAAATTGTCAAATTAAGATTTTAGTGTATGGACATTTTGGCTATACCTATGAATGTTTTGCTTTAAACTTCAATGTTGTTTCCATTTAGTAGTTTTATGGAATGGGTTTTCCCTTTGCCTCTAATATTCTGTGATTTTATAATGCTGTTTTCCTATTTGGAATATATAAAAGATAAATGAAAACAATTTTAGAAAGTGCAGAGAGCATAATCAATTGCTTTTTGTCACACATATAAAGAAGTGACAAAAGGGTTTTCTTTTTGAAAAATGCTGATGTCTGGATACCAGCAATTACATGAACCAGAGATAGCAACCATTGTTACAATTTCTGTATAGAAATTCAACTATTTTAAAGTGTCTGTGTGTTACTTGAAAATAAAGTAACTAACAGTAACCTATTTGATTATGGAAAAGTCATTAGTCTGCTAAGGGTTAAGAAATTAACAAAAATCCTAAATACTTCTGTACAATAATGGTGACTATCTCTAGTTGTGTTCACAGGACTTGGGATTAAGGTTTCTTCAGTTGTTTTTTGTTGTTTTTGGTGGTGTGGGTTTTTGTGGTGGTTTTTTGTTTTTGTTTTTTTTTTTTGTTGTTTTTTTTTTTTTTTTTTTTTACTGTTATGGTAAATATGCAAGAGTTTTAATTTTTTGAGGAGTTATTTTGTGAAAACTGGAGTACATATTATTCCACCTGATGTCTGCCCCTAAAAATGATGTTGCTGATGGGATTTTCTGTCTAGTGCGCACAGGGTACAAATCCCCCTCCTCTCAAAGTCAGCCAAGACAGTCTGTGAGTTTGGCAATTGCAAAGAAAATTGTTAAGAGTTGAGCCACACTAACTGTGGTACAGTAGTGTCTTGGAACAAAATAAGTATTTTTACATCCAACGTTTTTTGGGGTTATTTATCTTAGTCTTGGCTAATGGAGTTGTGTTATCAGTGACTAAAGGAGTACTGTTAATGTTAATGAGGCTCAAGACATAACAAAAAGGTCTGTGTGACTGACATTGTTGTACCACCTTCAGAAGAATCACTGTGCTAAGACTGCTGTAACAAGCTTCTTAAAAAGTTTCTTCCCCAGAATCTTTTTTCTTTTCTTTTGATGCCACATTAGAGAGAGAGAGAGAGAGAGCTAAAAAGAGTTTTCAGGTTTCATTCTGTGATTGCAAAGATCAAAGAATTCTAAATTTGTAAAATTTTATTTTGGCAACATGTCCTCAGAAGCTGCTAATTCTCTACATACTTGTCTAAAAAATACAGTTTATTTTAGTGTCTTGCTACTGTTTCCAATTTAGGAAAGAAGAAATTTGAGGCATTCTGGTCAATTCAATTACACAGTTCAGTCTCTTCTCTAAATTCAGAGTAAGTTCTAGGGAGCAATAGGACTTACACAAAGCATTTTACTAAAAGCACGCTCATTTAGATTATGGATGTTTTAAAATTTCTGTAATTTAATCAGAGAGATTAGTAGAGCTTTTTGAGTGAGATATATAGTATTGCATACTGTTTTTTCATTTGCTACTTTGTACTTTTAGTACTGATCTTTGATAGGCAACATAGGCAGGTGGGTAGTAAAAAACATTTGTTAGTTTTTGGAACAGATTTTTGGAAATTACAGGATTACCTTTCGTATTTTCTTTTACCATACTTGAAAATATGTATTTTTAAGGGGTGAGTCAAGACAAAATAAAATTGCCCTTCTGTCCACTCCCAAGTTACAAATACCCATTCACAGGGATATGTGAAAGCAGAAGAAAAGGGTACCAATCTTCAATACAAGGAAATAAATCTGTATCAAAACCAAATGAACTATATTAACATTATGGGAAATTGCTGAGAAAAAGTAGTTTGACTGTTTGGAGAGTATATATGGTTGTGGAATGGATTAACCTTGTATACAAAATGCATCCATGTGATGGAGAGCAAGTTGATGGGTAGCCAGGTTTTCAAAGATGAGGTAAAAAGAAGCTTGAATTAGGTTTTTGTTACCTTCAAGAGTGCAATTATCTTCTCTCTAGAAGATGTCTATTTGGGATTGAAGAAATTAAAGTCTGGTTGATGCAACCTGGTTATTATACTCTGTGGGCATTAGTGTTGTGTCTAGGCTAAATAATAGTCTGAAGTTATTAAAAACTGGTTAATTGCAGTGAGGGATACAAGGATTAGCCAAAACTTATCTTTTTCAGTTTAATCCACTTTAGTACTATTGAATTACTGTAAATATTTGTTTAACTCCTGCCATATTTCTTATGTGCTGATGAGGTCTTTAATTGCAGTTCTCTTAACACTTTGATCCTTTAAAAACAGAAATTGCTGTAAGGATTTAGTCTAAACTGAGAATTAGCCAAACAGAGTTAATGATGAAAAGCACAGTAAGAAACCCAAAAAAATTCATGTAGTTATGGTATACCAAATAGTATAGATTTATACATGTATATGCTTATATATTAGCTTAAAGTGCTGCACTCTTCAGTGTGATTTTAGAAAGAACAACTCTCTACTCAGCTAAGAATATTTTGCAATATCATCTCTTGCATTTTGTTAAAGAAGATGTCTTGATAACATGATATGAGTTCGAAAACAATTTTCAGGTGTGTGTTCTTCCTGTCTATGGGTACTTCACTTACTTTCACCACCAGGAGAAGCTTTTCTTTGGTTTTTGAAGTTCTGATTTGGAAGTGTTTATTATCAAATCTCATAAGAATCTAGGAGATGCTTGCTTCCAATCTATCAGAATTTTCAACATGGTAGCATTTATATATATGATGACTTGAGCACTCATTGCGATATACTGATGTTTGTAAAAAGTTAAAAAATTCTGAGACCAACTCTGCATATTTAATGTGCTACAGAATAGAAATAATTGAAACATGACATGATGGAAGCAAGCATAGGGGAGCCTTGGGCAGGCATCTGCAGAAAAGATGAGCAAATACACAAGTTCTTGTTCAGAGGATTTAGGAAAGATTTTGCGTTCTATTGAGAAATTTTCCTTTATTCTCTGAAGTTCCACCTGGTTTTATAGGATCATTTCTACTTTCTGTTGTGCAGAAAAAGAGGAATGTCCATATTGCCCTGTAATTGCAGCATAATGTGTTATGCATGCTGGTCAGGGTGAGATTTGCATAATAATGTGTCCGTTGGTAAGTCTGATATTCCTGATTTAATTTTAGAAATCAGATAGAAGTATGCTTAAATTTGTTGTCACTTTACTGGCACATCTGCCATTTTCATTTCCATAGTTTTTTTGAAGAGTCATTTTGATAATATTGCAGCAAAGGAAAATGAAGAGTGTATTATTTCCAGGCAATTTCACTGATGGAACAAAATATGATACATTGTATGGTCCAGCAGCATGCAGAGAACAGTATGTATAGTTTTCAGATTTAACCTTACTTTTACTTACCATAGTAAAAGACATGCAAAAAAAGCATTTTTCTAAATTTTTTTTCTTTTTAATCTGTTTTGTTTTCAGGCATTGCTATTTCTGATGAACTCGATAAGGTAAGACTGATAAAAGATGTGTAATGAACAGTACAAAGAGACAGATGATTATGATAAGCACATGCCACTGTCCTGGCATACACATGTCTGTTTGGTTGGGGTCAGAGGAACTTTGGGTATGGAAAGCTATATGGGTAAGTACAGTATATGTGGATACATTAAGATCATGACCAAGGATGGGCTGTCAAGTATGGAAAAAAAGCCACTGAGTTTAAGAAATTCTTAATGAGACCATGGAAATACTTTTGATCTTGACACCATCTTTGCTTAATATAGTCTTGGATTGGATTACTTTGTGTACTTTTGGACACATTTAGCCTTGAATACCTTTTATTCATGAAATTGAATTCTGCATTCCCAGGTATAATTTCTGAAACTATTTAGAAATTCTTTTTACTTCCCAGATTTACTCAGGAATGCACAAGGCATAAAGATCAGACTTTGCCTCCTTGCTGAACTCAAAAAATGGTTTCTTCAGTTCTGGCCATTTCTGATAACTTACACAGTTAACATTAATTTTAGCTCTAGATGTAATAAATTCTACATGGAAAGAGCAATCAAGCTAGGTTTATTTAAGTACTTATGAAAACAGAACTAATTTTTCTTCCCTGTTCCCAGAAGTGAGCAGCAGTGTGCTTCTAGTGCCAAGAAACTTGCATTGTGTTCTTGGTGTCAGAAACCATTGCTGTCAGGGAAATGAGTTCAAAAAGTATACAAGACACAGGAATAATCCTAATATAGAACACTTTTTTTTTTTTTAAAGTAACTTCCATTTCTGCTGGAAAAATGAGGACACAAATCCTTCTGACACAAGTGCATATAAAATACCTTCACTGTGTTCTCCAAGGAAGGGCAGTTAGGTAGGACTGATAAATGTTACTGTGCAGTCAAGTGCATCTGGGCTGCCATTTCCAAACTATGGCCTAAGTCTTCCCACTCTTTCCATAACTGGGCTCAGATGTGATGGTAAACACAGTTAGAAAGTCCTTCCATTAGAACCCTTCCCTTTAAAAATATTTATGAAGAACTCAATTTCTTATATTTTTTGTTGCTGAAAAAACCCTATGAGATACTCTTTGAAGGAGGAAAAATTTAGGCTAAAGCCTGGTGTCACATACTTTTTACATATCTATGTTAGCAAATAATTTCTGGTCGGTTTGATTGTCTTTAAACTAAAAAATCTCATTGTTCAAAAACATTAATGTTTTTTAAATTTAGTTAATTTTTAAATTTCATTTTTAAATTCAATATGAAAATTGAGATGGAGAACATAATTGGGAAATTTCCACAGGATCCAGCTTGAGTGAAGAGTCAGGAGTTTTTTGTTACTATATACTTTATTTTTTATAATTTAAAACTGGAGGGTGGAAGGGTTTTTAAAATAAAACTTGGAAATAGGTTATATACATTCAATTAATAGATTGAATGTTCTTGAAGTCAAAAGCTATTTGTACAGTAAATAAAGCCCCAAACAATTAAACTCCTTAGCATGCATCATTTGTGCAGTACTGCTCAACAGGCTTTCCTCATAGATTTGGAGAAGAATGAATTTTTAACCTTCATGATTTTTAGTGAACTTCATTTCTATTTCTTGTTTGACCCTCTAAGGATTTTTAACTAATGGAAAATCTAGTCTGTGTTAAGAATATAAGCATGGCCTGGACCATTCTGTGGAATCCTGCCTCAAATGATCCCTTACCCAAGCTAATTACTGATATGTTCCTGTGACTTGGTTCTACATGTATTATTTGTCTTGGGCCAAAATTAGCTAAAGACAACCTGATAATAGTTGTTTCAACATTAAAGAGAATTTGGTTCTATTTCACCTGAATGTGCTTGCAGGCGAGGTTTATTTTTCTGATATATATGTAGTCAAGTTTTAATTTTTTAATACATGTTGATACTAGAGCTTCCTTACCTAAACTGTGGCAGCACAGAATAATTTTTGAAATTACATTCATCTGTGGTTTGGATTAATAGTTTAACTCGCCAGGTGCATGTCTTGGGTCTAGAACAGCATTGCCAAACTTGGCACTGGATTCTGTTAAAACATCAGCATCACATAGATATTATGAGAGACATATAAAACTCTGCTGTATGCTCTACCTTGCTTTATTTTCCTGATGAACAGGAACATTTTGGGGAACTAAGACTGTGACAGAGGCCATAATTATGCTGTTTTATCTGTGGTTGAGATTATGAACCTAGAGAAAACAGAGAATGCATGTGTGTTTTTCTTTTTTTTTTTTTTTCTTTCTTTTTTTTTTTTCTTTAAATATTTCTCTCTGCCTTCCCCTCTAGTTGCAGGGGAGTACTTAATCAGCATTGTTGGTTGATGTAACTCCTCCTCCAAGTAATCCAGTGAATTAGTTAGTTGCTTAGTTACTCGAGCATTTGGATTTGGAAAACCAGTTTGCTCTGAATCACTTTTGTGAAAGAGGGTTTCATTTAAATAGGTTCTTGTCAAATATCTGCTAGTATTATCTTTTTTCAGTAATTAGAGCTTTGTCCAAGACAGGGATAGAGAAAATACAGGCACACAAGGTCAGTCTGCCAGTCAATACAGAATCTTTCAGTTTGACATAATCTTCTGAAATTCTCAATTCATCTCAATTTACTGGTAACCTTGCAAAAAAAAGCAAAAAAAAAAAAATCTAAAATTACTGCAGCTAAAATAGATTTATTGTAGAGGTTACCATCTTTTCCATTTACTTCAGGCTTGCAGAGCTTGGTGTTCTGTCTCTCTTGATGATTCAGCCTCTGTCTCTAGGCCATAGAAGCTACATAAAGTCAGAAACTGGCACTGCAAGTACACTGTGCAAGGAAAGAGAATAGGAAGGGATGCCTTGTCAGTCACATATTTTAAAACTAAAATGCAGAGTTAATATATTACAAATTTCTGAACTGACTCACCCTTCTTGCCACTGAATAGAAACTATGGAAGGATTTTGGGAAACTGCACACTACCATGTGAAGGGTTTAATGTAAACAAAGAAAAGCTAGGAAGTTCGCCCTTTTTTTTTGATATTCACAGAGTTCTAGGCTGAAAAAAACTCTAGAGAAAAACACTGAAGAGTGAGACCTGTCATTACATTTTGACATTTGTCTGGAATTCCCAGTGATACCTTTCAGTCACTTCAAAACTAATAATGGGAGACACTTAAGTATTAGACATCCAGAGTTAGACCCAAGTGAAGATCTAAAAATAAATAGTATATTTTGACCCTCAGTATTAAAAAAATGTTTCTATGCTGTCTAGGGCATACTTCTTTTTATATGTGGTATTCAAAACTGAAAACAGGTTACAATTAGTAAGATAGAGGAAACAACTGTTCTTAATAAAAAACAAATAAATTTCTCCTCATCCTAAATTATTTCTCACTATGGAGATTCCCTCAAAATCCATATCAGAAAATAGGAATACTGATCTTTTTAAATGATACGGAAATAAATGGATACACAAATGTTGTGCTCTCAGGTAGAGGTTGCATCCAGCAGCCACATCTCAGCTCAACAGGAAGAGGAGAATCAGCTGTCAGTCTTTCTTTTCCTTTTCTCCACATAAAGGAAGCTTGTATCAAATTGGTAGCCACTGATGTGAATAAGAGGATGACACCTGGACTGCACCATGAAATAATCCTCTTTGTTTTAGTAGGATTTAAATACCTTCCTCTGCTGAAGATATTTCTGTGCACACTAATATCACTGTCAATCTCTTCTGTTATCTGTGGGTGAATATAAATTGGAAATCAATTAAGATTCAAAAGTTTATATGAAAAAACCAACCAAGACTATAAAATCTTGTTTGAGAACAAAATACTTCATCTCAATATTTTGCAGCCTTTGAAATAGACTCCTGGTGTTCCGAGTAGAGCTGTCTCTGATTCTCCATTTGGTGTTTTCACTGAGGCTGCCTATATAGTTGAAAGGAGGACAATCAATTAGGTCACTGAAACCATAGTGTACAAATCTAACACAATTCAAAAAGGAAAGCAAGGTGATAAAGTGAGGCAAAGCATGACTATGTAATGTAAATTACATTTCTGTTAAGTACAGTATGAAAGTACTACCTTATGCCTAAAATGCCTATAAAAGAAAATAGAATAGCAAGGATAGTCACAGAATTCATGGTTTTCTTATTCATGTGTTGATTTTGCAGTGTGTAGTGTCAGAAAAAACTTATGAGCAGATTTTTAGGTGCTTTGCATTTTCATTTAAGGAACTGAAACCTTTTAGCAAGATTGACAGTGCAAGTTATTCTAACTAACTAGTTCCAGGAACAGTTTTTATTAATTATTAGAAATTATTAGGGAGAAAGAGATGGGATAAAATAGCTAGAATAACAGGACTAAACCTCAGAAGGGGCCAGATGGTTAATATATAAACTCATGTAAGCATCTTGTGTAATAAAGGCATTATGGGCAGTGAAATAATACTTTTCCTAAGCCCACGAGAATTGTCACACCTGTGACAAGTTACACTTGTGAAGTGTCCAGAGGTGACTGTCATCTAGTCTACATTACCTATGCCACAGATCCAAATAGATGCACAAAACGTCTGAAGCCATGGATTCAGTTTTCAGTGGTCCTTGCAGAAAACAAACGTTGTGTGAAAGTGAATTAGTCAAGTGATGGACAAATCTGGAGGGAGGTATGGGGAGTGGAGTGTGGTAAAGCACTCACAGGCACATTGCAGAAAGCAAAACGAAAGAACAAGGGTGAGTGAGTCAGATCCAGGGCCTGGGCTACATTTGACTCTCAAAATAGAGGTTTTATGCTCAGCAAAATTGCAGCATCTAGCCAGAGGAGGGTAAATATATTTATCCTGAAAGCACTTCACAGCCTTGTTTGTTTGTTTGTTTGTTACTTTCATTTCAGTAGAGGCCTCTACTTCAAACTGCTTTTACTGTATGTTTCAATTAGGAGGAGATTTCAAAAGTGGTTTGCTTTTAGGAAGGAGAGAAAATATGGTTTTGACTGACACTATGTAGTCAGTGTGCTGTACCTTTTCCAGATGCTTTTTGTTTGGAATGCATTATTTTATGCTATTGAATATTATTGCGGCAGTAAGTTAGGTAACAGCCAAGGCTTTGCTTTCCTACAATTTTGACTCATTAAATGATAGGAATATATCTCTACTAATTAGGCATGCTGTGTTTGAAATGTCTTTAGTAGCCTATAAACAGTTTAATTAAAGAAAAATAATTATTCCTATCCCATAATTTCGGGGGGTTTTTTTTTGTTTTTTTTTTTTCTGATATACAGGTGTGTTTTTTAGTTTGACTGTGCTGTTGTACATGACCCTTTATCTACAACCATTCTGGTAAAATTGAAAACAGAGATACTTACTACATCAGAATGGTTTTTCATACAATTTAAGGACAGCTTGTTTCTTTAATCTAATTTCCTAATATGATGGTGCAAGTTACTGCTGTTGTGTTGAATATGTCAGTTACATTTTGCTTGCTTCTTGTAATTCTGTCCAGTTTATTGTCCTCCAGTAAGTTGTTAAAAATAGTTTCAGAAATGCATTTTATTCTAATATTAATACCATTTTCAGAATAGAAAGATACATTATGTAAAGCCCAGCAGGGTTATTTTTAAAATGCATAATGCAGATGTATTTATTAGTTTTGCATTAATTCATAATGCAAATAAGAGTGATGTTATTAATCTACAACAGTTTTTTGATTGGGTTTTTTTATACAAATGACCTCGTGTTTCTAGGCAGAACAGATACACTGAAGGTTTTAAGAGTTGTGCATTTATTAAAAAAAAAAAGGTGATTTTTCTGCAATAAAAAAAAATTTAATGAGTGATTTGAGGTATCAGGGCAGCAGGGTGCACAATTATTTCTTGGAATTTCGTTAATGGGGAACTTTTCATTAGTCCATCATTGTTTCTGGGTATTTTGTAGCCCTCGGAAATGATAATGCAATATATTGGTTTTGTACTTTTTGTTTTTTTTTCTTTTCTTTCTCTGTTTACATCTATGATTGAGAACAAAGAGTGCATTGTTTCTTTTTTTTTATTTTTATTTCTCTTCAGGACACAGCAGGTTTTAACACCCCCCTTCTCAGGCCTCGCGTGATTGGAGAATGGATTGGCCGTGAAGAGAATGATGCAGACCCTCTGGCTGCTGAGATGCTGCAGCCACCAATACCAAGAAGTAAAAATGAGCAGTGGGACAGTGAGGATAGCAGCAGTCCTGGAGGAAGGTGGGTTTTTGATCTGGCCTAGAAACTTTATATTTTGTGAAACAGAGCTGTCTTTGTTACAAAAATTCCATTTCTGAGGGCAGAGTGCAGGGATTTTGAATTCCCATGCCAGTGTGGGCACATGCAGAATAAATAGACGTCATTAATAAGTGACTTGTTCTTCTCATACTTTTCTCTATCATTAGCTTAATACCCATTTGCAAACTTATGGATTTATTCCCATGTGAAAAGCTAAGTGTATTTTGACATGGTTGGGGTCCATTGTGTAATAATGTTGTGATGTATAGCTTCATTCAGATACTTCATACCCTACCATCTTTCCAGGGCTGGTAGTAGCTCTTTATTAATCTTCTTGACACTTTAGTGATAAATCTAATTTTCTCATTTAAAGGAGAGATAGACAAGGGAAACAGTATCTATGTTATTTTTAACAGGACTTCCTAAATTAGTTTTCATTTCACATCTTAGCTTTTTGGTGTTAATAACAAGTCTTTCTCAAAGAGAAAATTTTGTTCACTGCAGTAAATAATTTCTGAAGATTTATTGTGCTTGTCTGAAAGAGTTTGTGCTTCAGCTACATGAAAGAGATTGTAATACAAGGAGTCCATTTTCCATGATTTAAAGATATGTTTATCACAGAAGGTTAAATACTCACAGCCTTGCTTTAAAAGGGATTCATGTCTTTCTTTTTAAGTGTAAATCTTCTGCACTGCCTCTGTTAATTGCCTTAAACACCTACATTTTTCCCTTAGCCTTGTAGTGCATCTCCTGGGTTATAACTAGTACTTTGACTGCAGCAGACACCTTTTTCTTCCTTTTTTTTATAAGGCAGAAACTCTCTGTGTTCCCCTTGAAAAGGTCTAAGGTATTCCTTCACTTCACATTCTTCCATGTGCCTTCTGCATTGGAATTCACCTCCCTGTCACACCAAAACTAATGTGTCACTAGCTGTGCTCTTACAGACTGCGTTCATTAACTTTCCTCACGTCTTGGAAATATTTGTTATCCATGAGTACTTCATTTAATTGGATTATCATGGGGGTAGCTGCCAGTACTACTATTTCAAAGAAGTAGCAGCATGTAGTAATGATCCCTCAGCCAGACCTTGGACAGGAACCAACACAACTCAGACTCTGGGTGTCTCCAGTGCAGTGCCTGGGAAAATAATGGAGTCAGCAACTGACACTGCAGCTTGATTGTGCAGGCCTGGGTTTCTTTTTCCTTATTCAGCAGTCCAGTAAAGGCATTGAATAAAGATTCATGTTTCAGAGCTAACTCAGGATATTGTATCCTTTCTGTCAATAGAAAGGAGAAGAAATAAGTATCTCTCCAATTTCCAGAAGGGAGCAAAGAGGTCTAGTTCTGAGCAACAGAGATGATTCAAAGCAGCACATTCTTCTCTTTGTAGAGGGTGGTACAAGCTGTGAGAAACCTCACAGCTAATGCTATAATTAAAAATGTGATTAATGGCTTTGGGAATAGTATTTGATGAATCTTGTTGAGGATCATGAGAAAATCAGGTTGCCTGGTGTGTGAATAAGGAGAATATAGGGAACTTGATGCCAGGAAAGACTCATGAGATACTGATATCTTTCCTGTTTTTAGGTGCATTAAGTGCTGAAGGACTATTGAAAAATATGTATTGCTAAGTGGGAGTAATGATTTTCAGTGGAAATAAGTAACTGCTAAATTACATGCAGCATATGGATTTACATTTGGATGACTGATTTTATGTCTGGGATAATTCTTTGCTTCATTAGCATTTCATCAGCTTTTGTATGGCATTTATAAAATCATGTTTGCAGTCTCACAAAGGAATCCTAAAATTGCAGAACTTCAAGATAGTGGTGATACTAAAATTGATGCCAGCTATATGTGGAAGTTTAAAAAACCCATGTTGATGAAGGTTCATCTGAATATTAAATAATAGTTCACTGATGACTGGCAGTTGCTTCAAGGTCTGATTTAATGTTAATGTGAATTAAATTGCCATTAGCAGAATTTTGGAATTAACCACATACCAAATGCACGAGACAAGTACTAGGTAATAATAACTTCATTTTAATATAGCAAATAACTAGTACATGTAAAAATAGTGGGATGAGTATGTTTTGCTCTCAAAAAAGTGATGTTGTAAAGATGTCAGTTGTAAAGAAAGTTTGGCTATGTCACAGTAATCTATTTCATAGTTCATGTAGCCTTAAATTGTAAAGTTACATTTTGTAAACATAAATTTCATTTTTGCAAAAATCCACATTCGATGTTTCCAGTTTTATCTTGTTAAATTTTATTTAGCAACACTTTTAATAAAAAGTGATAGGTTATTGATCACTGTTTATCAGGATTTATGGGATAAGCCAGCAAACGCTTAGAACTAATTATAATACTCAGTTAAAATATAAGAATGGGAAAGTCAAAACTGTAATTGTTCTGTTTTTTTCCAGGTCATATGTTTTGTTTTGCCTGTCACTAAACATAAGGGAATGGTATATATGAAACACTACGTAAATATCCCAAAGATTAGACATTGACAGATCATTGGTAGAGTAAGTGCTGTTGGTGTGGTGTGACAGAACCACCATTTCCTGCTGAAAACGAGCATTCCTGCTGAAAAACGAGCAACGGAAGCAGGCATGTCATATATTTGAAAGCCTGGCACAGTAATTCAGAAAAAGGATAAAAAGAGCAACTGAAAGGACAGGTGTCACTACTGCTTTGACTGGGAAAGGCAATGTAGCCAGTCTTAGGTAGCTGTAATAGTGATGTCCTGTCAAGTGGATGAAGAGTCACCTTTTTGTCCTTAATGTTCTGGATTTCTACAGAGGAAGGACTGTGTTTGTCACTGGCTTTGCAGTACGCTCTGTTGCTTCTGTAGGGAAGAAAGGCAAAGTATTAATAAGTGATAAGAGACCATAGAAAAGTGCTGGTGGCAATCCTGCTGGTACCGAGTTCATATTTCAGAAATTTGAACTCCATGAAAATAGGATTAAACTCATTTCCAAGTCACTGTTAGTAGTTTTCTACATGAAAAATTTCTTGGCATAATTCTGAGAAGATGGAAGGCTCTTGGGAATCTTCCCCCAGGGATAATGTATGTACACAATGGGGAATTTGAGTGGGTTTTATTATGATACTCTTGTCTCTTAGAGCGTGAAATGAACTAGAGCTTGCAGAGGCCCCATCCATAACCTGATGTCCTAAACTCAAAGCCTGTTCTTCATCCCCAAGGTGCACTTTGTCTTATTAGTATTTATCTTTGCTAGAGAAATGAACAATTATTGATTATGCTAAAAATCATACATTTGCAGCAATTCTGCCTTCCTGCAACAGACTGTAAGGACAGTCTGAGGTGTTTGTGGTACACTCACGAGGTGCCCCTCATGTGGGGCACCAAACTTTTATGTTGATACAGTAAGGAATCAGAAGTGGCAAACTGTAGCAAGTCCTGCCTTCGATCCATCTGTGCAATTCCAGTTCTCTGTTATTTAGGTCAGAGACACAACTCAACAAATGAGGAAAATTCTTATAAATATAAAGCCCTTAATCCTGGGGTAATGTTATCAAAACCAAAAAGAGCAGTTCTTTGTTGTCAACTTTTTGCTGTGCATCAATGCCTTAGCAATACTGATTATTAATTGACAATTCTGTTGCTCTATATGTGTAGCTTACTTGGACTTGATTAGTGCACATAAACTCAATGGGAAATTTCCCAAATTCAATCAAAACTTTAAGTAGAAACTGAAAACTCAAAATGTCATAGAACATCCAATGATCAGGGAATGAGTAATGCATTTTGAAGAGAGCACCAGTAAGCGAAAGTTGTGCTTTCCTCCCTCACAGCTTAAAAATGGAGCCAAAGACCAAAGGATTAAAACATCAACAGCAGCAACATAAGAAACTGCTGGCTGCCATGCTTTCTCAGGATTCCTTTGATTCTGCTCAAAGCACAGCTCCATCTGTAACCGAAGAAGACATTGACAATGAAGATGATGCAATGGAACTACTGGGTAACTGCAAAAAATTATGTGTATTTTCTGAATTTTTTTATTACAAAAATTCAAAAAGAGATTAGTCAGAAACTGTTCCCTATGTTTGAAGCTAAAGTATTCAGCAGCTGTATGAAGGTTCATTAGGGTTTAATGTGAAACTTTCAGTAGAAATGGAAGGAAAACCATGAATGTGTGTGAATAAACTCTCAGCTGCATCCAAATTCCATGAAATCAAATGCTTCAGGTGCTTAAAGTAGTTAATTTGGTTTCCTACATAAATCCCTTCCAGGTTCTACTTGCAGAATCTATTTCTGTACAAGGAACAGAATCAGCTTCACTGTCTTTCATCTGGTTCTTCTTTTTCTTAGCTGTATCACAGTTTTAACTTCCGTGGATTTTTTTTTTTTTTACTCACTAGCTACACAAAGCTTATGTAATGTGAATTTGTAACCTCTTCAGAGGAATTGATTGTAATTTTCCACTAGACTGTATTGTATCTTAAATTGCACTCTAGAAGACTTGATGCTCGTTGCTGCCTCCCTTTCCTGGAATTACTAATTGTGTTTAATTAATAATAGTTCTAATTGTACTTATTTTCTGCTATTTTTCAAAGTTTCAGTGTATGATGCTTAGAAGGCAGTCATGGATTTCAATATTTGTTCACAGTTTCTGCTCTATGAAACTTTATGTGAGATCAAAGCATGGCAAATTCACAATCTCAGAATAGCTCAGCTTTCTTGAGTTTATGAATTCTGGCATGATTTTTTTTTTTTTCAGGTTGGACCTTAATCTAAAAATTAGGAAAACACATGCTGCTCTTTCTGCTTTCTATGTTTCTGTTGCATTCTTACTACAGTCTTCAAAGAAACCCAGAATAGTTGAGGTTGGAGGGGACTCCTGGAGGTATCTAGCCCAACCTTTTGCTCAAAAAATTCTCCAGGCTACATTCTCCAGAACTGCTCAAAATTTGAGGATATGACTGTGTTTACATGAGAAGGATGTTTTAGTTTTCCTTTGAAGGTAACATAAAGAACTTCAGTTTCTATCAGCAAATACAGGTATTTTTCATTGCCGTATTTTCAGGTCAGGAACTGTTTGATACTGCAACTGATTTTTTTTTATTGGGTACTGTATGGATCCATTTAATGCTTTGATGCTTTTTACACAACTTATATGCAGTATAACTAATTTCAAATCATGACTTTCTGCCATCACTGAATTGCAGGGCATTGTTGCATATAGCTCTTTGATTTGTTCTCCTCTGAGTTCAGTATTCTTTGTTTATTCAGCCCTTTCTTAAAAAATTACAAAACTTCATGGTCCTAAGTCAGGATTCTGGGAAATCAATTCTACTATTTATAGCAGTTAATTTAAAGTGTACACCATATTTAAAATGCAGAACAAAAACCTCCATCTTTAGGTGTATTCCAGAGAACCTTTTTCAGGGTTTGGTTGATTTATTTAGATAGTAAAAGCATGAAGCTGACTTTTTGAGTGTTTTCTTTTAAAAAACCCTATCTCCTAGGTGAGTCAATGAAGGTTTTAGCTAGAATTCTTTTATATTCTGAATAAAAGCAACAATTAAATTATCCATTTCAAAAGAAATGTATGTGCAAAGACGAAAAAGAATATTGCCGGGTTATACTCTGATTTCAGTTACCACTTTTTATATGTAAGATAAGATGCATAGGAGGGCTGTTCCTATGCTGGTGACATTCTGAGTGTGTTCAGTTAGGCAGGTGGCTGAAATAGATTGGTGACAGATAACATCATAGTGGAAAGGATCTTCTTGACTTCAAAAAGCTGAGAACTGTAACTGTTAATTCACATGTGTTTGTAAATGTTAAAGCGTCATGCAACTTATGTCTGAGACAAAATGATATCAAGGGACTAATTTTTTATGCATCATAATGCCAAGTATTGTGTTTTGTAAATCTAACCAGGAGCTGATGTAGTTTTTTGAGAAATTCTGCAGCCCTTCTGGAGTTCTATGATGTTTGAGCTTAAGCTGTCACTCACATTTGGCTGAAGTCCACTGGGACTTTAAAATGATGTTATTTCCTCAGTATCTCAGTGATGTACATTGGAGAGGACTGAACTGTTCTTGTCCCTGAAATTGCTGTGAGTATTGATTTTACAGACACTAAAGCATGACTTGTTTGGTTTTAAAAAATCAATTCTTTGACTAAGTGTAAGAATGTAATTGTTTAAATGTATTGCTGTGCATAAACATACACATAGTAAAAGTATAAGGATTTTTGTAACACACTTAGATATAGTGTATGTACAGTTTTTACAAGGAAGGAAGATGAGAAGGACATTCTGTGTTGTTTTACACAATAATGGTATAGAGAAAAAGTCCTGTGAGGAGCAGCTCAGGGAACAAGGGTCATATAGCCTGGAGAAAAGGAGGCTCAGAGAAAACCTTATTGCACTGTCCTGCTTTCTGAAAGGAGTCCAGGTGGAGTTTTCTGTCTTCTCCCATGTAACAAGTGACAGGACAAGGCCACAAGTCAGGTCAGGGGAGATTTAGGTTACATATTAGGAAAAATTTCTTCATGGAAAAGTTTGTCAAGCATTTCAGGCTGCCCAAGGAAATGGCTGAGTCACCAACCCTGGAGGGATTTAAAAGATCTGTAAATGTAGCACTCAAGGGCATGGCTTAGTGTTGGACTTGGCAGTGCTTGGGCAATGGTTGAAAGTGATGATCTTAACAGTCTTTTCCAGCCTAAATGATTCTATGATTCCATGATATTTAGTCATAGTGCTCAAGCAGCAATTTCTTGGTTTTCCTCCATCTTCCTGTGTGCTCATGGTACTAAAGTGTTACCATATGTTAACAGATGCTATGCAGTAAGTAGTTAACTCTGTAGCACCACTGCAAAGGGCACCCAGGAAGTTCATTCACAACTGTGGTTGCCAATTTCCTGCAATTGATGCATATGCCAGTCTGTGTGATTCTGAAGAGCCTCTCTGATTTCAATGCAAATAATCTTATATCTGAGCTGAACTTAACTGTTTGGAGCATCAGGACTTGTAAAACCATCTCTTCTTTTCTTTGAAGCTGGTTTCACAAAAATAATGGTTTTTTTCCCCATAATGTATAAATCTTAAATGAAAGTTCAGTGATTGTTTGCATCATGTTTATAATGTATGATAACCAGAATCTTTAAAGATAGACATGCACTTCAATTAATAAGAAACTTTTCTATTATTGCTTTGGGAGATACCTGATGTGTTCTCTTTAATAACTCTTCTTCTAATCTTTAGAATTTCATTTTCTTCAAGAGCTTTCAAATGTTAATTATTTAAATATTTTAACACCCTTGAAAGGTTATCTGGTGATATATTTACATTGTATAACAAGAGGAGATAAATAGAATATAGTGGAGATTGCTTTTGCCCGAAGGATGAGACTGTAGCTCAGTGTCTGGTAGTCTATCCCTTAAATATCTACACTGCTTTTCTAATGAGCCTCTGAGTCTGTAATGAAAGGGTGTGCAATCTGCAGTGTTTTCAGTACATTTCTTCTGGTTTAACAGAGGCTCCTGATTTCCTTGGTTCCTAAAGGTCTTTGACAACATGCAGGAAACGAACTCTGGGCGTGATAAATTATACTAATGCTAGTAACAGGTTGTTCCTTTTTGCTGACTTTCCCAGATGAATAAAACCTTCTCCATTATGTGACTAGAATACATAATTTTTCAGAAAAGAGACCATAAAGCCCTGGGAAAGATGATGTGAGTTGTACTACATCTTCAGAACAGTTTTCTGGCCTCTAGCCTGTTTTGTTGTGATTTAACTAGAATGATTGTGTGGGAGAAAGATGTGTGAATTGCTCCTAATGTTCCCTTTCACTGAGTCTTCTGTTTTTGGAAGCTATTGGGAAATCGGCAAAACTGCCAGTGGGCATGTGCTGTGTAGGGCATGCACAGAAAATGACACCCCCGGGAGACAGGAGGCCTCCTCTGCATGCAGAGACTGGCTGTGCTATACACTGCAAAGTTTTCAGTGGCAGATACAGTGCACTGGTGCCTGTGTGTGTGTAACAGATGTCTCCTGGAACAGCACTCAGGCTCCATCAGGTGTGGGTTTAAATATCTTTTTGAGGTAAAAGAACAGGAAATACCATATTCAGTGGAGGGTTTTTTGGTTGGGTTTTTTTGGGTTTTTCTTGTTTTGTTGGTTTGTTTTTTTTTTTTCCCTGCAAATATATAAAGTCACTGAGCAAGAGAAATGTGCAGGTCTGTTTAATGTCATTCATGGAGTTCATTGATTTCACTTCATCTTTTGGGCCTTTGCTACGAAACAAACATCTGTGAGAATATTTTAGTTGATCTGAGAATAGGCAAAGCTTTAACTTGCTATTCAAAGGAGAGGGATATGGTGTTTCAAGTCCTAATAGAATCCTGCTCTTGCTATTTACCATGCTTAATACTAGAGGTATTTGACGTTTAATAGAAATTTTAGACTGACAATAAATTTTGGTATGCTGAGTTCTGTTGTTTGGTTAAGTGTGTGTTTGTAATGTTAGAATAAATTATGAAATGAATTAGTCACATATTGCAGCACTTGTTGCATCTGCTGGTTAGATAAGCATTAAATGGATTGAAAGTGAGGTTGATTGTGCTTCACATTGCTATAGGGAAAGTAGAGAGGGAAAACCAATTATAGCTAGAGATACTAGCTTCTCTCGAGCTGAAATAAGCTACATGAGCTAATAAAAAAGCTTCAAAAGAATGATTAATTATCAAAGAATAGATGTGTACTGAATATAATGATGTGCAGAAGCCTAAAATGTCATTCATTTACAGTTTGTAAAAGAAACCAAAATTTTAAACCTGTACCTAAACAAGAGTGAAGAAAGTTTATGTCCACTTCTAAACCATGTCCTATGCACCACATCTACACATCTCAGCCACTTCCTTGGGCATCCTGTTCCAATGCTTGAGAAACCTTTCATGAAGAAATTTTTCCTAATATCCAATCTAAACCTCACCTGGCATGACTTGGATCCTTGTTCTGTCACTTGCTACAAGGGAGAAGAGCCTGACCCCCACCTGGTTACAGTGTCCTTTCAGGAGTTGTAGGAGTGATAAGGTCACCTCTAAGCCTCCTTTCCTCCAGGCTAAACAACCCCATCTCCCTCAGCTGCTCCTCATTAGACTTGTGCTCCAGACCAGTTGCCCTTTTCTGGATATGTTCCAGCACCTCAATGTCTTTCTTTTAGTGAGGGGTCCTAAACTGAACACAGGATTTGAGGTTGGCCTCACCAGTTCTGAGTACAGAGGGACAATCACTGCCCTGGTCTTGCTGACCGTGCTATTCTCAATCCAAGCCAGGCTGCCATTGGCCTTCTTAGGCACACAGCTGTTCATGTTCAGTCATCTATTAACCAGCACTCCCAGGCCCTTTTTCACTGGGCAACCTTCCAGCCATGCTGCCCCAGCGTGTAGCACTGAGTGGGGTGGTTGTGACACAAGCCAACACTCACTTCTTCGCCTTGTTGAACCCCGTACATGGCATTGGCCTTGGCCCATCAATCCAGCCTGTCCAGATCCCTCTGCAGAGCCTTCCTTTAGCAGATCAACTCTCCTGCCCAATTTGGTGTTACCTGCAAACTGACTGAGGGAGCCCTTTATCCTTTTATCCAGATTATTGCTAAAGATATTAAATGGGGCTGGCCCCAACACTGAGGCCTGGGGAACACCACTGGTGACCAGCCACGAGCTGGATGTAACTCAGTTCCCCATCTTTCTCTGGCCTGGTCATCCAGCCAGTTTTTCATTCAATGAACAAGTGCACTTATCCAAACTCTGTGCAGCCAATTTCTTCAGGAGAATACTGGGGAAATGGTGTCAATTACTGAAGTCCAGGGGGACACCATCCACAGCATTTCTGTTGTTCAGTAAGTAGGTCACTTTGCTGTAGAAGGACATCCTGTTGGTCAAGCAGACACTTGCTTTTCATAAATCCATACTGGGTGAGCCTGATCCCCATGGACATGAGGTATTCCTTCATGTGCTGTGTGGTGGCACTCGATCTGCTCCATGACCTTCCCTGGCACCCAGGCTAACAGTTCTTTAGTTCACCAGATCCTTCTGGCTGCTCTTGTAGATGGGTGTCACATTTGCTAAGCTCGCACATTTGCATGTTGATAAAGTATCTTTATGTACTTGCCCTAATCTTGTATCATCCCTAGATTTTATCCCTAGGATGCTGGATAAATTGATGTCCAAACTACTTGGTACTTCTTTAGGACACTCAGGTTAGTTTTAGACATACTGGGGAAATCATTCTGTGGCAATATATCTAAAGAGATCCAGCAATGCATGCAATTACTTTTGTGCCTGGATCTGTTTTAGTCAGGGTCCTGACTCACCAGTATTGGTAATCAGCATTTGCATCCTCATATATGTGGCATATATTCTTTAGCTTACACTGAAGCTCCCAATGTGAATGTTGGAGTTCACAGGCTGGTCGGGGAGATCTGGCCCGCTTGATTGTCTAGTCTGTTTGCTAGACTGCTGCCAGCTCCTGAGCAGTCACATTGTCTTTTTGAAGTCTGCAGGGAAAGAAAGTAGGAAAAAAAAGTCAGTTACAACAGTCAAACTTGTAATTTAGTAAGAAATTACAGAATTTCTTCACTTGGAGATTCAGAAGAGAGCAGGGGAACTCTGTGAGCTCTGGTGAGGGTTCTTTACTATTCAGTTAAAGACATTTGAAATCATTGTTTTTGTGCTGGAAGAACAGGACTGATCTAGAGCTATCCAGACAATTCAGGGAGGTGCCAGCAGAGTGAGAGTTACTATGATTAGTTACTGGATTTTGGGTATCACAACCCCATAGAGCTAGAGTTTGAACTGCCTTGTTGAATTCCTTGGCTTTGGGGCTCTTTTCAGCTGCTGAGGGGAGATGTTCATCTGAGTAGTAGGTAGGGATAGGGCTTATTCAAAGAGACATTTCTGAATTTAATTCCTATTGTGAGGCAAGGGTGTGAAGGCAAGAAATTATGTCCAAACACAGAAGAGCTTAAATGTATTTTTTTTGTTAATATGTGGCTGATTAGTGTCAGATTTTTCTGAATTGCTAAAATATCAACTTCTAGGAATAAATTGTCCTTTATTTTATATACAGATAATTTGCTCACAATAAGATAATTACTGCCAGCAAGTACATTCAGTGAAGTATAAATTTACCAGGGTTTTGATGGTTGGCTATAAAGATCTACTTACATAGATAATCACACATATAAATGCTAAAAAAAAGAAATAAAATATATTTTTGCAAGAGTATTCCTTAGGTTTTGCACCCTGAATCATACTGCTTTTTATAAAAATGGACAGAATTTGGCAGATATAACAACACAAAGTAAGAATTGAAACAAAATGAACCAAACCAAAACTAAAACTGATTCCATTGCCATGTGCTGCAGAACACCACAGCACCTTTTTCAAAAATTCATATTAGGTTTTTCTGATGCAATAATTACTTGGTGAAGCCTTTCCATTTATTGAAACTGTAATTTAATGCCATTTGCTCAAAATAGGGGTTAGTTTACATTTCCTAATGAATATAGATGTTTTATGTTGTGGTACAGTTAGGGGAAAGTGTATGAAATTTCTAAATAAGACTATTTGTTTGATCTGATGCACCCTAAACTAAGACAGTTCTGCTGAAATACTATGAATATCTTGTTTACTTATGTAAGTACTACGATTCAAAACTTGTTATATATTGTTTCCCAGTGTTTTATATTGTGTTTGCTTTCATTTTTCTGTTTTATTTGGTTTTGGTAGTTTAGTTTGGCACTCCAAATATGTTTGAGATATAGGTTGTTTGTGGTTTATTCCTAACTGGTATACTAAAGTATATTTTAATTACTGCTTTTCTGCTGATGTTAATTTATATTAGTGGTTTCTATTAGGAGTTAGATTTGAAACTATTTAGTCTATTTCCAAACTGATAGTGTATGCCATGCAAAATGATCACCAGAAAGCATTCATAATCAAAATACATAATTTTTGCTGCTTCCTAACATTAGAAGCCTAATTTCACATGATTTAGTGGATTTGTGTTGGCACTTGTCAAGACACGAGCTTATATGCTTCCTATGTGGAGCACTGTGGCTCTTTAAGGAGAATCTTGTGAGTAACGATAAGAAATTATATATTAAACTGAGGGCTCATGGTGCTCCTTCCTCTGCAATTAAAGAAAAGGAGAAAGAGATGAGAGGGTGTATTAATGTTACATCTCAATGTAGATAGATATCACTTACATAAGAACTTCAGCTACCATGTATGAATAGATTCTGCAAGGGAACAAAGGAGTATTTTGAGAAATAATATCTTCAAGTTGTTACAGAAATTGAGAATCACACAACTGTGTCCTAGTCTCAGAGAAAGAGTCAGCATTTAAGTGACAGGCCCTGAAAATGCTCCGTCTACTTGAGCCAAAAAAGTGAAAGCTAAATTATGAAAGCTAAATGTGTGGTTCAAATACATGGCTGTACTCAAAAAAGTGCAAGGCCCAAGCAGCTCAGAACATTGAGTGGCTCTTCTACTGAAAGAGTCACTTCTTCATACTTTGCTTTAGCTATTTTCTTCATCTTTCTGTGTCTCGGTAGGTCAGATAAATTTCTTTCAGTTTCAGGTGGAGTAATGGAGCTGATCCCAAGTCTGGTAGTGGTAGAATGAGGCTGTGGGTAAGATTTTATGCATGCCATCATAGCAATGAGAAATCAGGTATCTAATACATTGCTCTCATCTCTCTCCTTCTCTCAAAAAAAGTTCTTTTGATGTGGAATGTGGAATTCGATTGCTATGTACTCACTACATTTTAGGGTCTTCATACAATGTAGTTTTATATAGTTTGCTGTGAAACAGTAAGTATTTCTCCTGTTGTTTGAAGTTAAATAAAGTGCTTTCTATATTTACTCTTTAGGTAAATATACTCTTAGCATACCTCTTTGCCCCTAAATCACTCATGAGTTCATTCTTGTATTAATTATTCCTGTTCTGCCAATCGTATGGGAAAATCACACAGAGCCAAATTAAAATTTATTCTGAGGGCTGATTCCTTGTCTCCTTTAATTAAATAAATACACCATATATTTTTGGCTTTTC
Organism: Cettia cetti; assembly: GCA_013401135.1. Lineage (NCBI taxonomy): Eukaryota > Metazoa > Chordata > Aves > Passeriformes > Sylviidae > Cettia > Cettia cetti. Next base: position 42,765 of record VZUI01039699.1, read on the forward strand.
TCTGGGCAGGAAAGCTATTATTTCTTGCTCATTCCAACAGACTGTATTTGGATTTCAGGATTCCCTGCCTTATCTACTCCAAATACTTCCACTTAAAAGTAAGGTGATGTAAAAATGGTATGCTACTCCATTCTCCTTTTGGTGTGGTTCCATTGTTACAAGGCAATGCTTTGTGATGTTAAAATTAACTTGCATCTGCAGGGTAGTTATTTGCTCTGTGGCAGGATAGCACAGCAGCTGATGTTACATCTTCCAAGATGTATAGGTAGCAAATCATATGATAAAATAACACAGTTACCATCAAAATCTGTAGCAAAAATCAGTGCTCAATAAATACTAGTGGGTTATCAGGAGAAAAAAAACAATCTCAAACAGTATCTATACAACTGGTTACTAAAAGCCTTTTAATTTTGGCTTGTAAGGTTAGCATGTGCTTGGACTTGATATCCAGTTTAGCAACTAAATTCACAATTGTGTAATTCACAATTGTCATTGTGGTTTATTGATGCAGAATTAATAGAAGGACTATTCAAAAGATATTGATAATCTCTGACAAGTTTCTGAACTGCAGAAGATAAGTAGGGAGCGTTGATTGTGAGTTTGTTACTTTGGAAATCAGACTGAAATGTCTATGTACACACTACCAATGTTAGTAACTCCAGAAGACTGATCACTTAGTTGTTAATGTGTAGTTAATTTTTTGGGTTTAGATTCACAGATTTGCCATGTGGATTTGTAAGTATGAGAGAGTGAGAATTAGGTGTGTATTGAGAAGTAACTGGATTTTGAGATCTTTTGTCAGCCTGTAAACCTACCATTTTTTAGTGTGAAACTTAACAAAATGAAATTGGTGTTGACAAGTACTGTAACAGGGTGAGGGAATAATATTATAGCTTTAGTAACACATTCTTCTCCACAAGTGGGATATTACAAAATACTAGTATTCCCAGCAGAAACAACAATCAGAACTAGTACATCTGATATCTCATGTATGTGTGATATTGTTTCTTAAGAGTAAAATAATGAAATAAGAGGAAGTGATTTAGAGAAGTGATTAGGAGCACAAATAGAAAAATAGAGGCTTATCTTTCTTTTTCCTTGGGGCTATTTAATTTTTTTTTTAATGGCAAAACCTCATGAACAGAAATGTGGCTCAAATGGGAAGTTCAGGTTTCCTGAGTCTTCAACTCCTGCAGCACATCTATATACTTCGATGTGATGGGATGTAACAGTTTTGAGATAAGCAAATAGTAAAGAAGTAGAGGTGCTGCCTTTTCCATGCCTTTCACATTCGCTTGTTCTTAAAGCTTGTGTTTTCTTACAATCCTTAAGGGAAAAAAAAAAGAAATAAATGCATGGAGTAGTATACAGGATATAAGTTGTGATAGCAAAGGGATTGAGTAAGTTATGCTGCAGCAAGTCTAGCAGCTAGAAGCAGGAGACATCCCTTTTAAGATTGTCCAGTATTTATAAAGGAGTCCTATCTATGGGTTGAAGCTGAGCGAACTCAGCCTCCCAAAACTGAGAGGAGCCACACCGTTTGCTGAGGTGCACAGCAGGAGAGTGAGTGATGCTGGCAGAAATTGATAAAGGCAAAATTCTGGTTAAATATAAAGGGGAAAAAAATCAGTGTATGGATACATAACTGCTGAAGCAGGTTGCCCAGGGAGGTTGTGGAGTCTCTGACCTTGGATGTTGTCAAGGCTCAGTTGGGTAAAACCCTAGGCATCTTGGGTGATGGTACTTTGAGCAGGACAGTGAGCCCTGGGCATCCTGAGGACCCTCTGAGCCTGAATGATTCAGTGAATTCCCAGTATTGAGAGGGCCATGACATGTAATTTTGCTGTACTCAGCTTGTAATATACTCAAAATGAGATCATTAGAAACTTGATGTTCATCTATATCTGAGTAAACTACTGTGCAAATAAAGGTTTTACCAAATAAAACACACAGGCTGAGACAAAGGGATTAGATCTAGACTTCAGAGGAAAAGTAAGATAGGTAATGAAATAGGATGCTTTCTGTGTGATTAGAAGACATGCAGAGAGGTTTAAAATATTAGGTGGTTTAGATAACTTGTATAAGAATTATATCTGTCATGCAAACATGCATGAATGATTGCTGTATTTCCTTATTCCTCTCACATCTGTATTACTTAACATGAAAAGGCAGTTTCAAATATGGTTACAAGTATTAGAGGTACAAGCTGCACTTCTAACTAACCAGTAGCTGATTAGCAGTTGAGTCATCTAGAAGGGATATTCATTTACTGATGAGAACTGTATGAGCCCTCTAGTATTGCTGAAATTCTGTCAAACCTCATGGTTATCTCCAGAACCATGGGAATAAAAAAGAAGCTGCAGGCTGATTCAAAACCAAAATGTTGATTTTGCTTAGGAAGATCAGGTGAGAGAGTTGAAGGCTATTTTGCAGTTAAACATTCAGAAATAAATATGATTTTTTGCCACATTTTAGAAGTTGATACACCAAAGTAGTTAATATTAAAATTATACAGATAGAAAGTTAATATAAAATGACCAAGACAAGTAATTACAGCTCGTTACAGTTGTTTACCTTTCCTGAGCCTTTGAAGTGGACTGAAATGCCTGCCTGAAATTATCTAAATAAGTGGTGGTGAATGGCTTCCAATTTTTGGTTTCTTTTCAGAACAAGTAATTTAAAAAAATGGTAGCAGGCTTTAAAGGTTGACAAGTAGCTTAGCAGCTGTGAGGGCAGCAACAGGAAGTTAAAATGAGGAGGTGAAATTCTCTGAATAAAAGTTAGTAGAAGTAATAAATTTTGCCCATTTAGCTCTGAAAAAAACAACTAAGTGATAGTTTTTGATGAAATGGGAAAATGACAAGATAGATAGAAAAATTAGTCCTCTGGGCAGAAAGCTGGAGGCATCCCAGACTGTGATAGACACCCATATTTACATAGAAGAAAGAAACAGTTCCTACAGGTTAGATGGAAGTTAAGTATTAACCTATGGGCTCCAGATAGAACAATCCTAATGGAAAATTTAAAAAAAAAAAAAAAAAAGAGTGAATAGTCAAGAGAGAGCATATAAATTTATTTTGGTACAACTGGAAACTTTATCTGGTAGAATACAAGGTGATAAAATATGGGTATATTCGGTGCAAGGAAGCATTACAAAATTATACATGATGGCAGATAGAATCTCTATAGACAATGAGCAACACCCTAATGTCTCCAAAATCCCTGACAGAGATTATGTATATTGCGTTTAACCATGACACAGGTGAGGGGGCAGTGTTATTTAAAATGCAATGAATATAACAATATAAAATGAGGTGTTATGATGACCCACACAAAGCAGTCTTGGTTATTGAGCAGGTGAGAGATGAGGTCTTAGTAGTACCTTTTGGGGAGATGCAGAGTCACACTGCTCACTGCTGCAGTCTGCAGAGGAACTACAGCATTCACATCTTGGGAAGTGAGAGGAAGCTACAGAGCTAGGTGAGGCTAGTGCTAGGAAAAGCATGTGGGAGCCAGAGGCAGAAACATCTCATGCCTTTCCACTGCTGCACAGCCTGGTCAGGATACTTTGGAGCCCCTGCATCAGTTTATGTTGTCTTCAAAATTCATTAATTTGTTGTTCTAATATTGTTAGGGCTTATATTCATTTATTTAGATTTTTTTAAATGGAAACAAACTTTGCAAACATTTCATTTTTTCTTCAAATTTGATGAGATTAATAGTGTTTAAGAAAAGAAATAATCCAAAGGCAAAAGAAACTTCTGATGGATAAATCAATAATGAAAAAACAGGGACAATAAAGAAATCTTCTATTTCAGTATTGGCCAAATCTTAAGATTTTTTGCTTGCTTTATACTGATTTCTTACAAAAATAGGTCCCCATTAATTTATACAGTACAGTGAATTCAGTGGAACCTCATTCAAAGGTTTTTGTTTGGATGCAAAGTTACCACATATCCTGAGTATCACTCTAGCACAAGTATTTGGACATAGACAAAAGGAGTTGGTCAAAAGTCTCGGTTTTCTCTGAGAATTACTGGGATAGGCTTCATCTTCTGCAGTACTCCTCAGCACCGACCAGTCTAATGCCTCTGCCACTTGTGACAGCCTGGAAGAGTTTCTTTCTATTTCCAGAATGGAAATGTTTCCTGTAATACACTGGAAATTGTAGATACAATGACCTGGCATATGCCCCAATGAAAACCCTGAGATCTGACCTCAAACACTTTCTGCCTACGGAGATGAACACAATTCCAGACATGGGCTGAGAGGCTACTGAGGTAACTGCTCTGCACTTGGGACTGTGTTTCTCATTGGTGCTGCAATGATGTCTTTATCCTGCACCAAAGATTTTTACTCTGAAGACTTTATAACTGGGATACTGTCATTGCTGTTTACCCTGAAATTCCAGTTATATCATAAGAATTGTGTTCATGTGGGATGTTCTGTCTGATAACTTTAGACTTTATAGGAATCTGCACTGTTAAAACACTGTGCAGAAATGTGAATGGCACTGGGAACATACTTAGACTTTGCCCTGCAAGCAGGCTCACTAAAACAAAGAGACTGTTCCTTAGTGCATTTTCACTCGTGACATTGTATAGACAGTTACGTCCATTGCACTCAGATTGGACCATTCAGGTTCAGCCTGTCATTCTTGTGTTCTACTACAGCTTTCAGTTTATTTTGAAATAACAAGCCAACATAATAAATGTGATCTACTAGTTCTAATTACTTTGTGAAAGAAGCCGCTAAAATAAAGAGCGCGGAGATTATATACACCATGTATTTTATAGCAAAAATACGGATACAAAAGCGAACGTTTTCGGTGAGCAGGAGTGTGTCTGCAGTTTTCAGGCCTGGTTCTGCAGCCTGGTGGATGGTTAGGAGGTGTGAACGCCGAGCAGGGCAATGCAATGTCGCTGTCGCCGCAGCGCTGAAGTTTTGGGAGCGACGCCGGTGTTGTCGGAGGGCAGCCGCGCCCACCAGGGGGCGCTGGCGCTTTTCCTTAGGGGTTGATTAATCTAAAACTCGATGAGATTTAATCTGTATGAAAAGCGAACAAAGTGCTGCATGTTGCAGGAGAGAAATACCGTATGGGCAAGAAAACGGGGAGAAAAAAGGCACAGTGTAAACCTTTAGTGTTTTTTTTCTATTCCAGAAGCTATAAAAACAAAATAGGTGCTTTATTTTACTAAGAGTTGTATAGAAATTCACACTGAAGACTGCATGTGACTACAAGAACTAATAAGCAAATTTTAATTAATTTTCTGTGGTCCACAGAAACATTTTTTGGGGGTTTTTTGTGGGTTTTTTTGTTTTTTGTTTGTTTTTTTTTAATGAACATGGATTTTAAAACTCTCATTATAGAAATATGTATCAAGTAAAAGTAACACATAGAAGAAATGAGAATCAGATTTGGTTTTTTGCTCCTTGAATTAAAAAGTAAAATTTTTGTTGGAAAAAGCAAACATCTTATTCTTCAAGAAATGCTGAAATGTGCCCCCAAAAAATAAGGCGTTATGGACCTCCATTTAGCCTGCATTATAGTGGCTATTTGGAACTGCACAAATTTGTCATTTTTAACAAAATGTGGAGGGTTTTGCCCATTTTTCCAGTGTAAGTCACTGATCATGTAAGCCTGTCACATGATCATCTAATTGTACAAATTTTGAATATCTGGTTTTGGTCACCTTGATTAATGTAGAAGCAAGTGAACTCAGAGAGCAACACTTGTCAAAATGTGACAGAAACATATCAACAATTGTTGCTTATAAAGACGGCTACCACTGTTCTCTTGTATATGTAATTTATCCAAATTTTTGTAAATCTGCTGGCAAAACAGTTATTTAGGTATGGAGAGGGAATAAATGTGTAGGAAGGAGAACTGCTGATGTTCAGTTATTGTTGCTGAGTTATATTTTTGAAAGAATAAACTTTGTTGTGTAATGAATTTGAACTTCATTTAGTTTTATTACATTTGTAATTAACTTAGCATGTAGTTAATGCCATATTTACCAATGGTGACATTTAAAATGTGCTGGAAAATGATTTATAGATCAAGAGCGTGACACAGTATATGATATAACGTGCTTAATTGAACATGCATACAAAACTACAGTTACTTGTATCAGACTAAAAGAACTAATTAGTATGGAACAAAAGATATGTGAAACCCATCATCAAAATCGTCATCTTTCATTCATCCTCCTGCCACAAAACTAATAGAATTATTCCTGGTTTTGTTGCTGTGAATATCGTATCCTTTTCCTCTGTATAACATTATTTATATGAAATGTTTATCACAAAATAAGGTTTAACAATACCTTGTGTGTACAGATCAGAAAAATAAACTTGTGGAAAGAAAATATGAATGTATAGAACCTAAAAAATGGGCTCAGTATCTCTAGGTTCAGTTGTTGCTGTTCAAAAGACATTGCATTGGCATAATAGGGACAATTTGATTGTTTCAAATTTTAATTAAAAGTACCTGCAGTTTTTGCAATTAATTTATGAAGTGTGTGTTGATCACTATAGAAAATAAGAAGTTAGTACTACAGTTGCTGTGAAACCCCTCCTACTGAAATTAAAACAGAATTTGTTTTCTTCTAAGAGATGCTAGGTCAAATGGGCTTAAAGGGCTTCCTTCTCTCCAGCAAAGATAATTTTTCATTGTGTATATTTATGTATGTAATTGCTTTCTCTTTTTGAGACTTTAAATTCATACTATTAGTTTGTAGCACACGTTTTACTTTGTTAGAGTCATGTTGGAAAATTGAATTTTAAATGGTTCTAATCCTGACACTTTTTTTCTGGCAAGTTGTTTAATGTGTGACTATTTTAGCAACTTGAATTTTTATTATTTGATTTTTTTTATACAAAAGCCTATCTCAAATAATTGACTGATTTAAATCTGTTGAAAGAAGGGAGAACTTGTGGTTTAAATAAAAAACCCCCTTATGCTTCTCTTTATCTTATAAGAGAAAAAATAGTATGTTTTGCAAATTGTTTTGTAAAAGGAAACAGAGCACTGGGATATAATCACCTACTTTTTAAGGGGTTCTTGCTATAAAATATTAATAGAAGACTTTGCTCTGTGAAAATGAAAGGCTCAAAAGTCTATAGGTTAAAAGATAGTGGTGATAGATTCTTCTTTTTGTGTGTCTGTGTTTATGTGTGTGTGAGTGATCACTTCCACACAGAGGATTAGGGGAAAAAACAAGCTAATGCTATTCAGAAGATGCTTTTAAATAATATCTACTTCTAGAGCATAGGCATTGCTCATATTCCCTTCAGAGAGATCCTGTCTAATAAGCTATGATGATCATTATAAACAGATGCAGGCATAGATACTGCTACTGGAAACCATCACTAGCTCAACTTAAACTTTACTCTAGAGAGTATTTACCTGAATCTGTGATACAATTCAACTGTAATTCCTGGGAAATAAGAGTACAGAATAGAGAATAGTGTAGATAATTTTGTTGGAGCATGCCATATATTAACTGAAGTGAGTTACAACGAGCAGGTAAAGAATGCAAGAAAAAAGAATGGCATAATTATAACTTAGCTGGCAAAAATAAAGTGAATTCATAGGGATTTACTTTGTGACAAAACTACAACTCCAGAAGACTTTCAAGGAGCAGTCCCTTTGTAATCTCTGTCTGCAGTAAGTGGGTTATCAAGCATAGGACTAAATTGTTTTTTTCAAGTATGAATAGATGTAAGATGGCAGGTCAGTTAATCACAACTTGAGAAATACTAGACTTAGGCCTTAGACTTGTATATGTCATTTAAACTCCATGTTAGAATATATGCTTAAAATGTCATTTTTTAATATATGATTACATTTGCTCTTGGTTTCTGTGCCTGCTTCCAACTAAGTCCATCCTTCACTTTTCTCTCCATTTGCACTGCATGCTGTGAGTTCTGATGCTTGGTGAAACAATGCTGGCAAATGTGCAGCAGAACAGACAGTGATTAGCTGTCTAATGCTGGTGCCTTTGAAAAGAATGCACGATGTAGAGGTAGGATATTCACCAGGCAGGATACACCTGCCAGTATCCCTGTGTGGCAGGAACAGTAAGCTGCTAGCCCTTAAAGCTTTCACTAACTTGGGATAAATTTGAAGTTTTAAGACTCTTACAAGGAGGCCACATTGACTATTTTTTCCACAGAACTGTCAGTATGTCTGATAGTAATGAAGTACCTATGACTTGCCACAAAATTTTGGATTCCTGCTTCAGTGTCTGAAGTCTAAAAACTCCTTGGTAAAATAGATACTATATTATCTTAATATGAGCAGACATACTTTTGTGTTCCTGACACTTAGAAATGATAAAACCATTTAACTCAGTAATATTTTTTTGGAAATCTTTTGAGAGGTACAAGAAATAAGGAAATATAAGATGAAATTGCATGTATTCATCATTATTATAAGAAAACGAAAAACAGTTACTGTCATTCAGGACTTGAAGGTTTACTTCTCACAATCATCTTTAAGTAACTTTTTCAGAATGATGGGCAAAGTAAATCTGTAGAATCAGATTAAGTAATCTGCAGAATCATGTTCTTTATTTTTCAGAAAATAAATGTCAGTTTTTCCACCTGAAGTTTAGCATATATTTATGTGAATGACCTCAAGTAATCTCCAGCAAAACTCCGTGATGCACATATATATGTGTGCATGTATATTCATAGAATCATAAAATGATTTGGGTTGGAAGGGACGTTAAAGATCATTTAGTTCCAATCTCCATTCTGTAGGCAGGGACACATTCCGCTGGACCAGGTTTCTCAGAGCTCCATCCAGCCTGGCCTGGAGCACTTCCAGGGATGGGGCAGCCACAGCTTCTCTGGGCAGCCTGTGCCAAAGCCTCACCACCCACACAGGGAAGAATTTCTTGGTAATGATCTAAATCTGCCCTCTTTCATTTTAAAACTATTCCCCCTTATCCTGTCACTACAGGTTCTGGTAAATAGTCTCTCTCCATCTTTCTTGGAGGTCCCCTTCATGTATTAGAACAATGCAATTAGGTCACCCCAAAGCCTTCTCTTTTCCTGACTGAACAATTCCAATTTTCTTAGCCAAATATTTGGGTTCTTTTCTGTGACTACAAAATTTTGCTTCTTTTTGTTACAAATAATAGGGTATTATTACTCCATTGCCATGAAGGTGAATATTGTTGTAATATTACAAATTTGAAGTAAAGAATTACAGTGTAAGAATGAATGTTGCAGCATTCTCATAATTTGTTGCCAGTAAAAGGGTAGGGCATTTCCTGTGAGAAGCGCTTACATCCTTCTTTTCTGTGTTTCCCTGTCCCCTGGGGATCATGAAACTTGCAGAGTATTTTTAAATTGCAATTTAGGTTTGAAATTTTGACATTTATGAATCACTTGCCTATTTAGACATGCCTCAAAGAAAAAGTGTGAATATTAAGGTGGAATGAATAGCAGACATTGTTTTCATTTTCTTAAATATTTTGTTCCAAGTAAGGAATTTGTAAATCTCTTTGTGTGAGAATGCCTGATTCCGCTGCTGCAGGCTGCTGAAAATGGCATTTTTGACAATTTCCCAGCTACTCTTAGTGGTGGAAAAACAGGAATGTCATTTTCACAGAGGAGCTGCTGGGACCTGCAAGATCTGTGCCTAGGGGGCAGCCCCTCTGTGGGCTGTGCAATTACAGGCCTGGGCCACCTCACTCAGAATGGCTCAGAATTTACAAGCGTGGTGTATGTCCAGATCTGCAGCTAGGGGACAGGGTTATGATGCCATGTTGACTTCAGTGTGCAAACCTGATCTTTGGTTAGAGCTCCAGCTTTAAACTGCAGGCTTCTGGCTCCTTGGAAATTCCCAACCCTTGTGCTCTGAGAGCTGATGCTGACTGCTGCCCAGTAGGCTTTCTCAGGCTGGTAGGATAGCAACAAGTAAGTTCCAGCAACAACATCTGTGAGGAATTCCTACCAAAATTATTGCTGCTGGTGTAAGTCTGTACTGTATGGGGTAGAAATGTAGCAACCTGGTATTTTTTTGATTTAAATATGCTTCAACTTAATGACGTAGTACTTTTGAATATAGCTGAAACGTGGACATCTGAACATAGCCTTCCACTGTTAGTGTGAGGGCAGCTGTTGCTGAAATATGTTTGATGATGTTCAACTAGAACTAGCATGAATCATGTTTGAACTACAGAGCAGGTAACACCGGTCATCTTTGTCAGCTCAGAACTGTTTCACTTAAAAGAAGGAATGAGCATCGGGAATATTGTTGGTGGTCCTCAAAGTAGATTTCTGTTTTCAGTGGTCCAGAACAGTTGTGCAATTCTGACAACACTTGTGGTCCTTTTACCTCTAGAAAAGCATTGCTTAACTGACAGTATGGCAAATACTTCTGTCTGTGGTTTTACATATTTTAACAGGATGGGCTCTGGGCTATTGTCCTTTTGCATGCTTGGTTAACAAAATGAGCTGAAATTTAGAGAATGAATAGTGCTTGTACCCCCTAGGCATTGTATAGTTTCTTAAAGGCAGTCTGCCCAATACCAGATGAACGGCTCTTGGCTGTGAAATAGATAATGTTTTCTTGGTGTAGTCAGGCTCCATGAAAGGGAAAGCTGCCAGCATTTACAAAACCATTTAATATAAGGAATGGCTCTGACACAATTGTGAAGGCAAGGCAAACCCACATTTCTTTACTGTAATTTTTGCCACAGCATAAAATTTCAGAATTTAGAAGTTGCTTTTTGACATTTGTTGGTGTAATGTTGCATTTATACAGCATTTCAAGTAACTTCTCTATGAAGATTAGTTATAATCACAATAAGCAGAATTCAAGAACATATAATCATGTTCAGTGTTTCATTGTGAGGAGTTCAATTCTATTTTGTTGGCTTATTAAGCTCTCCTGATTAAAAAAAAATGTCAGTGTGTAGCAGAACCCTTTTTTGCACCCTGCAATTCAAAGAATAGTCAAGAAGGTATTTTCTTTAGTGTCACTAGCATCCCTTTAGTGATAGGTAAAATAACAGTTTTGTGTCAGCTGTTATACAATGTCCCAGTGTCATTAATTCACACTGAATATCTTTGAACAAATATCTTTATTTGAAAAATTTTGCAGCCCAATACTTGTTTGTTACCCAGTGTAGTAAAAAATAGTAAAAAATAGAAAATATAATTTTTTAATTAAGTGCTTATTTTGCATTAAAACTAAAACCAATTGAATTTATTACAAAATTTGTTTCAGAGTATGACCAACTTTACAAAATTTTATTTAAATTTTGTATGATTTTACCTTTGCAGTCTGATTAATTTTTAGTTATCTGCTTACTAGGTTCAGTTCTGAGAAAGAAGACATCAGAAGAGTTTCCATATAAATATTTCAGAACTTCATGTAAGAAATAAGTTGTTTAGCATTTGAGCTATAGAATTGTGTCTGAGGCTAATATTGGTCTCAAACACTAAATATTTACTTACTGCTCTTCTTTCTCTCAATATTATGTAAGCCAGCCATTTGAGTATGAGGGATTTTTCTCTGCTTTTGAAAGGTGTGTGTTCATTTAGACGTGAAGTTTATTTTTGCAATCAAGTTTATTTTTCTCCTTAGAAAGCTACTATAAGGATGTCTTCCTAGTGACTAGGCTTGAGTACAAGTATCTTTTCCATTTTGAGTGTGTGTAAATAGGGTTCATTAAGGTGTTGGCAAAATATTGGCTAGTAGGTACTTGGACTTTTTAAAGAACTTTTGCCAAAACCTCAAGCAAAAGCATATTAAGGAGATAAAGTAGTCATAAAGTGAAAAATAAAGCGCTGTCGTGGATTAATAGCTACCCTTGTGGCAAGAAAGTAATAATTAATAAATGCATTAAGCATTATAATATTTATTATTTTAGCAATCCAGTAGTAGTGAGTACCTCTATTAGAATGCTATCATTTAATGGGAAGTAGGTGATAAGAGAAGTGATATTTACAATATTACTCTAAAATATCCAAGATGGTCAGGGCCAAAAACAAGTGAAGAATTTTCTAAAAATTAACAATGTCATATTAGATGTCTTTTGTGGTTGAGAAATGTCCATGGACACATCAGAAAGAATGATTTGTCCTACTGCTACATTCTTCAGACAACTAAATTAAAATGAATGGTTGTGATGATATGTTTGCAGGCCCGCAACAGCTGTGAACATAAAAGGAGCCAGATACCTTTGACCCATGCTATTAGGTCAAAATAATAACATTGTCTGCACTGGATATCCTGCTTTCAAGTGTCTTTCCTGTTTGTATCCAGTGAGCTTTCCCCATCCCAGTTTGGTATAAAGCCTTTCTGTTCTAGGCACCCTCATCTCAGAGCAGATATAGCAGAAGGGAGGGACATCAGAAAATGAGAGAGAAACGACTGAAGACAGACAAAAGTTGAAGAGTTTTATAGATAGCAGATTAAAGAATGAAAAAGGGCATGCAAAATCATTAGTGAATATAAATTGGTTCTTGTCTGGCTTCTGACAGACTTGCCGCAGGAGCTTGTTGGCTGGAGTTGTTGCCACCCTCAGCCATCTGCCTTGCCCTGCGCCTTTAATAGGTATGGAAGCCCTCAAGGCAGAGACATCTGATCTGCTTGTAAATCAGCTTGTGAATCACTGATGTTTTCAGCCCAGTGCGCAAAGGAAAGCTGTTTCTGCCTAGGAGAGTAGCACTCTCTGGCAGGGGAGGGAAAAATGGTTTCTCCTGGTAGCAACTTCAGGCAGGGTGTGTCTGCCAGAGACTTCGTGTATTTGAAATTTCAAGGACTAAATCTTACTACTAACTACTGAAAGTTGATTTAAAAAAGGAAACGTTTGTTTTACCTAGGGTTTATTTCAGTCGGGAAAATGTTCACAGTAACATAAGTGATTTTAGTGTGATGTAACCCAATAGTGATATCCCTTGTACATCGTTTTTCACCGAGGCTGCTTTTGTGTGGACTTACATGATTTTGTAAGGTGTGCAATTCTGTCTTTAAGTTCTAGCCCTTTTACATCCACTGTCAAATTTAAGCTGAAACTGACAGTTTTCTAATCCAGGAAATTTCCTCCCGTTCCCTGGAAAATTGGTTGCTGTCTAGAAGACAATCTAGTTAGTACCATCCTGAAGCTTCAGTTCAAGGTAAAGCGTTCCACTGCAGATTGATCACTATTATGGCTCTGAAACAAACAAAACATCTGCTGACTTGCTGAAGCATTTTGGGACAAGCTGTTTGAGTTAATGGAGGAGAGGAAAAGAAGAAAGGTGGGCAGGATTACTAGGAGAGACTACTCTAAGAAATATGGATGCAAACAGCTGATATTAGCATGAAGGAATTATTGAGATGTAACACAAATCACTGAGAATTCAAGATTCATTAGGGTTGTGGCTTACAGAGTAACTAACTCTACCTTTTTTGTGTATTTTAATTTCCCTGGCAGGCTGAATTTTAATATTATTAAATATTGTAAGGTGTGTGCTTTTACCATTTAGCATGATAACCAGTGCAAGCCTCAATTTAAAATTTAGAAGATAAATGTAATTGTAAATTCTGCAAGCAGCAAATAATATGCAAAGCAGCAAATAACATGGCAGAATGCAAACTTATTTGTTAAGTTACCTTGAAAACAGGGTATTAAACTTAGACTAAAAAGCTGTTAAAACTTAGACTAAAAAGCCTGACATTATTTTCACATTATTGCATGTGGAGAGCTTCTGAGAGTGTTCTATTTTATAAAATTAAATGGGAGTGGAATACTGGTTGTAATTATGAAAATGAAAAAAAAAAAAAGAGGAAGAATAAACATGGAGAGAAAGAACAGAGTGAAGTAGGAGGTAATTTATAGCTAAGTACAAAAGGAACAAATGTGGGTTTTCAGAAGGGAGAACTCTGATATTTTCAGAACACAAAATGCAATTTGAAAAGCCTTGATAAAAATTAGAAGAGAGTGAGATTGAAAACAAAGAAGTAAATTATGCAGGTCTTCAGCCCACCTAAAATTGCAAGTGTTCCATTTGTCTGCTTTTATTGCTGTCTTAAGAAATTACCGGATACAACTTCCATCAGGTAAAATTAGGAGTACTGCAGTAAAAGTTGTGACTGCCCTGCAAAAAAGAAGGATCATTTCAAACACTCCAAGTCAGACACCACTTCCTCTACCAGTACCATCTTTTATAAGTGTGAACCATTTTGAGCAGACCAAGAGTCTCATTAGCCTTTGCTGTGGTTCACAGGGTCATCATGGTACACAATACCTTGGGTTTGCAAATTCACTGTAGTAACTGCACTGCACCTGTAGTTACCTAACATCAGAAGTACTGCTGCTCCCAGCAGTTCTTGCATTTTCTTTAATGACCCAGCATCATTCTTTGTATGTGAATATACTGACAGTAGGTGTTATTTTATCTAAGACATTTTGACTATTAATGTATCAATTATGGAGAAGGGAAAAATGTGGTGAGGGCTGTACTTCAAGAGAAGTGGCAGACTGGAGGTCTGTGAAGACAAAAAGTATTCAGGATATGAGAAATTCACAAACAGAACAATTATTGAAAAGATAAATTGGGGTAATCATCACTTTATAATACCACACAATAGAAATGCTGGAAAATAAATAAAAACTTAAAGGAGCATTTCAACTGAAGGCTGTTGTCAGTTATCATAAATAGCTACCGGACCCTGTGCATAATTAGTGAGGACTAGAAGGGTGAGAGAGAGACAAGTACAGTAAGAATACACCAAGTAACAAGTCTATTAAAAAAAGCATGGCCATGGGCAAGGAAGAGGCATGAAAGAGGAAATATGCTAGATTTAAATATAAGGATCCAAGCTATCTTTGCTATTAGATAATTTGAAGTCAATGGAGTTGTAAAAAGGAAAAATAGACACTGGAGGCTGTTGTACGTAATTCTTTATTTGGGGTCCTTGTTTCCTTTTTTTCCCCTGCAGTTGGGAGTGTTGGTTTAATCTAAATATCAAATTTTGAAGCAAATTTGTCTTCTAACCTTTTGCTTTGGAGTTCTGAAAGTTTTGACAATTTCTGTATGTTTCTCTTTATTTTACTGCTGCAGTGATCTCAAGATAATACATACAGTATTTGTGCATAAACTAAGTGCAAAGCAAGAGATGTTAAAGAAATTAAAATCCTAAATTAAAATCCTAAATTAAAATTAAGTCCTAAAACTAATTTCAAATACATACCAAGTATTTCCTCAAATTGTAGGCTATAGGATTTCAGTTTCATATTCTAAGGAAAATAAAAATGATATTTTAAAATGACTTAGTATTGCTATTTTCTGTAAATATGCTTCCTGGCGGTATCTTCTATTTTAACTTAAATAACAAGACAGTACCATGTTTTAATTTAACTGTTTTTATATCATAGGCACTGAGTTGAAAGCAAATATTAAGCTGTATTTGAAGTTCAGCTTTTCTGATTGCCTGTTTAAGGGGGTCCATGTCTGAGCAAAAAGCCATCAGAGAAGATACAGAGAAGAGCTGAGTCTGAGCTCAAAATGAATGCAGCAAGAAAGAGAGAACCTTCAGAGGGTTGAGCTGCTTGGCCCTGCTCCTTTTGGGCCACACAAACTGGCATAAGGATGATAAATTAGTCGTGTGAGTCAAGCAGGTCTGACACTTCCAGCAGCAGCAGAGACTTTGTTTAGCTTGGACTGGTGGTGAAACTGCTCCTTGAGTCACTGAGGGCTTTGAACAATATGCAGCACAGGGAGCACACTTAGAGTTGAGTGCTGGCTCCACTTCAGTAAAATATGAGTTTAGCCACCGATGCATATAAAGCCAAGGTTTTGCTGTGAGGGAGTGTGATCGTGGCAAGAAAGATGGTGAGTCACCTTTGGAAGAATATGTAGAAGTGAGGATGGAAAGGGTTAGCAAAACATTGAGATATTGAGCATCTGAAAAAGAAATTAAAATTGAATAGCTTTTGTGTGTATGTGTGTGATGTTAAGTGCATAAAGTTTGTATATTCCTGGACTAAACAGTAGAGGTTACAGTGTGCCTTTGTGACAGAAGGAGTGTTGAACACAAAGGTTTCATTTCTTGGCTTGCTGTTTTCTAGGTTATATTGATGTAGCCCAAATTTCTTCTCTGTAAAGAAATGGTGTATCTTTGAAGTATCCAATAATGAAGGAATAAAATATATTGAAAAGAATTAGAGTCGTTCCATTGTTTTTATTTCTCTTCAGAGAAACTTTACAGTCCTGGGAATAATTAAATATAAATAAATATGCAAATAATAGGATTTGTCAGTTTTGATTTTTAAACAGATGCAGAGATACAAATCCAATTGTGTCTTCAAAAAGATTTCTCCCTTTATTTTATTAAAACCAGAAGTTACAAGAAGATTGTTTTATTTTTATTATGGTGAGAATAAAAAGTTGAAAAGGTGGTGTAAATAAAACTATGAAAGAACAACATTGTTCTTAAAGGCATAATTCATAATATAACAAATGATAGTCACATATTTGTCTTTTTTAACATAAGTAAAGAGCATACTTTGTCCAACACATTCCTACGTTATTGCAGAATTTTGAAATATTACCAACTTTAGTATTTTTACTCAATAAATTTTTTAGTATTTTTCTATTTTTGAATCTATAAATGATGACATTGAAGTATGAAAGTAATGTTGCATGTAATCCTTCCTTATTCTTCTTCCTTCAAGTTTCTTCTGATCAGTAATTTCAGCTTCAGGTTGTTCAGACAATTAAAGTATTGTACAGAAGGCTAGAAAAAGTAATATTGTTATTATATAAAAATGCATTTATTGTTTCAAATGATTATTGCAAATAATTATGTAAGTTTTATACGAAATGCAAATGAAGGCTAACTAATTTTATTCTCATACGTAATCTTTTGCCTAACTAAACTGAAAACATGATGCCTTGAGATTGAGAGGATAAGCCAAGCTTGCCATGTGCATATTTTACGGTTTTCATGTAGGAATATTTCTCTTGTTGCATGCAGATTTCAGAGCACCTGAAGGCAAACCAGCTGGTTTCATGGACACAAGAGAACTGGGTGCATGTCTTACACATATCTTACAGAGAGCTTGCCATTCACTGTGATAGTTCCCTGTTACAGTACAAAGAAGTGACTAAACATTTATTCCTTTCTTCAAACATTGAACTGTGAACCTCATTTCTCTCCTACATGTAAAGGATACAGTCACTCCTAATTAATGCTTGCTTTAATGGAATTGTTTCCTCTTGCTCACCTGCCCTATCTCTAAAAGATTACTTTGGCACATCACAGGAAAATGCTTTTTCTTGACGTACAGATTACTCTATTTTTATTTAGGTTATTCAGAAGCTGAGTGTATCATTGTCATTTTTATGTATACAAAAGAACTTTATGTATACTTTAATTCCTGCTTCAGACTCTCAGACAGTTGCTTAGAGTATAAATGACTAAAAGTAAATGTGAGTTAATGTCTGTGGAGAGACAGTTCCTCAGAACGTCACGGATTTAATTATTCAATCACTATCACCTAACTGCAGAAGTACTCTAAGTGATGTTGGGGATAGAGAATACTTGTCAAGGTGTCTGAAAATAGTTTCCAGACCTGTTTCTCCATTTGGCTGTATGGGGAAATGTATCCATGTGGAGGATTTTATGAAATGGTTTTCCTGCTTACTTGGATGTCCTTAGAGGGATAGAAGAATCTTTTGGCATGTTTCAATATTTCTGAGAGGAACTTGTTTTCCTGATATTTTTCAGGAAACGGACAGGAACTGGGTTATGTCAGTCATAAATAATTAGGCTGAATTTATCATTGTGGTGTTTTTAATTAATATTCATGCAATGATTTGATAAAGACAATACTTTTTTGGGTGAAATTTGTTCTAAATGTATGTCTAGTTACTGGGGCAAAATATTGTTAAGGTCTCAGAGAGCAGTAGTTTTGGGGTTTTTTTTGTCTTTGCATAATAATTTGCTATTGATGTGTTCAAAAACATTGGTGAAATGGCTTGAATAATATATTTGCTTAAGGAATGTAAAATCTATGTTAAAATTTCCAAATTCTATAAATATTGTAGTTATGCCAGTCGTGACTCTGGAATTCTCTTTCTGATAGCCTCTTGTTTAGAGTTTGTATGGATTATGTGGGTTTGATTTCTTTGTATTAGCCATAATTTATAGTTTGTAAATGAGCAACAATTTGGCAAGAATTCACATCATATTGAATCTTCACATAGAGAAATGCTCCATAAAAAATAGAACATTAGTCATATGGGGGACTTTCACTGGTGTGTTGGGAAGCTGTTGGAAATGTTAGAAGCCTTTTGAAATGGTTCTGAGCTTCTTAAACTTCTTAGCCAGACTGTTTTGAAATGCTCATCTGGGAAGGAAATTTGATTGTACATAGATAATTGGAAAGGTTATTTGGGAGCTGAGGAAAGTGTTTCTGTGGATATGCTGAAGCCCTGTCAGATGTTATAAACTGCTTCTTGTGTTTTGACAAACTTAAGGGGTGTTGAGTGTGAAGGAATGCAATTTAATTGATATAATTTTATGAAGGATCAAATATGTGTGTATGCTAGTTTCAGTATAATATTTGTATCTGTAATAGGGAAATAGATAAATTACTAAGTTTTGAAAATTTCTTTGAGCCTATGGATCACCTTTCTAATTTGTGTTATTTTCAAAGTAGCAAGACTTATCCAATAAGTCTGCATTCACTTAAAAAGCTGTGCCATAATATCAGATAGAATTTAATTTATGCACATTATGATTTTCAAGGAATTTTAAAAGAGACGAGGAAAAGGTGATAAGAAGATAAGACACTATGTTGATAGCAAGCCTGATTTTAGCCTACTTCTTTTGTTAAAGCTTTTTCCAAGTTGAATCATATTAGATTTTAACAGCTTGGCATTGCTCAGTTAAATAAGAAAAAATAAAAGGCGATGATTACTTGCCATGTGTAATACTTTTTAAAAAAGTATTGAAAATTGTATCTTTAATGTGGTAACACATAGTATTAAGAATCATATGTTGGTAATACATTAGGAATGTGTTTCTGAAGACATGTGCATTCTCATAGAATCTCAGTTATGAAGAACTTCTGTGTCTTGAGAGAAGCTAGAAGCAAAATTACACTAAATTTTAATGTTGTTAAAGCAGCAGTGTTGAGTTGCAGATGGGGTATCATTCTGTTAAAATAAAAATGATATCTTGTTTTATTATTGATGCTTTGATAAACATGTTCATATTCTGATTTGTTAGTGTTACTTAAGTACCAGATGCTTTTACCCCTTAGGGTTACGGCCCTGGGAGAAGGGCTGAGCCTAACTGAATGTGAAAGCTTGTTTTCGTTGGAGAAGGTCATCCTACTTCCTCCTCTGTTTCTTCAGGAAGAGCTGTAGGCTTCTGTTGTTTCCTTTAGATGGATCTTAATGCTTGTATTGAACCCTGAGTGTGCCAAGGCAGCTCTGCAGCTCTACCAACACATATGAAGAAGATTCCACCAAAAATATAGTATTTTTTCATATGCATATTTTCCAGAGTCAGGTAAAAATCAAGCACTGACATCACTGGGAATGGTAGAATGGGGAAAGAACAGAGGAAGAAATGGCACTTCACCACTGGAAACAAGCTGTTGGAATGCAGAACTGCATCCTTAGTGACTGCAGGTTAGCACCTTGAGTTTGACCTCATTCATCCACCATTTGAGCTAACACTATTTCAGGGTTGGTGAGGTTTGCTAGTGTGCCTGAAGATAGAAAACCATTAATTACTTGGCCTTTTTGTGTTGACCTAACTTTCCTCTTGGTGGAGTGCTGCTTGTTTCCTTTTGGCTTGAAGTAGATATTTTCTGTGTTGCGATTTTTCCTTTATTTTCTCTGTTCTTCCTGTTGATATGGTTTGTACTGTGACTTTGTCTTTATTTGATTTTTAGGTTTTCTATTAGTCAAACTGCCTGCAGTCTAAGAAATTAGTGCAGATGGTTCTTTTTGAGAAGGAGAATATAATAAATTAGTAATTTATCTTCTGTGATGCGATGTACTCTTTTTTGCTGCCTCCATCCAGCATATGATGATTGTGCTTTCTAATGCTTTTTTTTTTCCTTCACCCTTGTTTTTTCACAGCCCTTAGAGGAACATTTGATACCTGATGTTGAATTGGGTTTCCAGTCTAGAGTCTCTGACTCCCTATTAGTCAGTGATACAGTGGTTAGCCTGCGGTTTTTACCCCCCACAAGAAGAGGAAATAATGTGACTGCCAGGGGATGTGGTTCACATTCTGTTCCACTGCTGTGGACTCCAAAGTTAAAGATGTCTCAAGATCTACCTGAGTTTCACAGCTCTCATAGTAAGGAGCTAAAACCCAAAAGGGAGAAACTTGAAATACTTTAGATAAATTTTCAGTCTGTGAAGTCATGGAAAATTCCCCTTGAATTCAGTGGAGTCATGATTAACATTAGTGTGTCTTGGGAAGCAGAATAGTCAGGTACAATTTTCTGATTCATTTTCAGAATGGTTTTAATCTTCCAAAACAAGATATTCTGGAGTAATATGCCATTCATATCCAGAAGATAAAATAGTGTTGAGTAAAAGCAAATGTATCTCTATGATGTTTAAGATGCTAGGCTTGAACTAACATTGCATGATTTAACATACTGTAAGGCCTGATTTATTTTTAGGCAATGATCTTGTCCTGCAATATTCAATGAAACAACCAAATGTATTATATGTACCACTAGACCACTTTCCATTTCAGTCAGGTCTTTGTCTTTCATTGCAGAATGCTTGCACAAGCACTGCAGCAAAACCAAAACCTAATTTTCTCCTTTCCAAACCAAAAGCATGAGCAAACATAACCCAATAGTGCACTGAACTCATAGGTTACACAAAGCAATCTAACAGCATAAACAGCACCTATACAGCGTCTCCAACTGCACATGTTTTTCAGTGACCTAAACTTTCTTTAAAAAGCATTTGCTTCTCTTTATTTAAAAAAAAAAATAAATTGGAAAACTGTGTGGTATATTTGAAACTTTATTAAGTGATTAATCTATTGGATGTGTGGAATGGTTTTGACATTCCTACTAGTTTATCTGCTTGACCCAACTGGGGAGATAAAATTATAATATTTTTTCTACCCTCTTTGGAAAGATGTCAGTGGTATGAATTTAATCAATGAGTGAGGAAGAGCATGTACTGTCAGCTGTGATGCCATTGGTATGCTGATGGTATCCAGCTCAGTGTCTGCTTCTCGGGGTGTAGACAGTGCAGTCTTCCAGATGTCCCAGTGTCTGGCCAAAATAAGGATAGTGATACAAAACAGATGGTCTTGTCTCAGGACAAAGCAGAGTTGATGCAAGCTGATGGAGAGATGGGGCTGGAAGTAATGGCAGAGCCTCAGTCGTTAGATGCCATGATATTCCCATCCTGGATTCACTGTTAGCAGAGGTAACAAGAAGGGCAGTTTTCCCTTTGCAGCTGGGCAGAAGCTGAAGAGCAGTAGAAAAGATCCACAGTGTATTTCTTCTAGTTTTTTAAGCTAAGAGTTTTGGTGGTTATTGTAGAATTACTTACATATTACTGTCTCAGTTAGGACTTTAAGGCACCTGGAGCTCGCTAGGAAAGTTCGCATACAACATACTGAGGTAGCTGTTGCTAAATGTGCCCGTGCACACAGAGAGTTTAGAGATTTCTTTGCTTTCTCCCTGCCTGCCCAAACTGTCCAGTCTGAGATCACTCATATATGACTCCCTAAATTAACTGGAGCTTTTCTAGCAAAAAAGATGCAGTAGTGCCTGACTGAAAGGCACTTTTTCTAAAGTGGGAGGTGTGCTAGTTTATCAGTAGAAAATTTAAGCTGTATAAGCATCTTTCTTCTTACTTATTGTGGTTCTCTTTCATGAAGAAAATTCTCTGAGGGACAAGTAAAATGTTTGTCTATAGTTGGAATTTATTCATTTTAATTTCAAAAAAAAAAAAAGAAGTTGAGGAAATCAAGATATTTACGCTGTAGGAATTCTTGATGTGTTTCAGTTTATGAAAGAGAGCATACACAGTGGCACTTCAGAAATCTTTGGACTAATACTTTTTTCAAAAAAGAAACCCCCTTGGAAGGTTTGATGTTACTGGAAATGTTTGGCATAAGATTATTTGTAATTTTTCTGCTTTGCCTCGACTTTCATTTTAATAAAAGGTGTGTGAATTTCCACTGGCCTCTTGACAACCTAGCTAGGATTAATCCAGCCAAGGGACTGGTAGAGTAACTTATGTGGCTGCAAAGAAATATGAATGTGGTGCTCAGTGCAAAAACTGATTCATAAAATGCTAAACAGGATAATATTTTCTCTGATTGGCTGAAAATGCAG
Source organism: Cettia cetti (assembly GCA_013401135.1). NCBI lineage: Eukaryota > Metazoa > Chordata > Aves > Passeriformes > Sylviidae > Cettia > Cettia cetti. The sequence continues at coordinate 65,111 of VZUI01039699.1, forward strand.
TGTAGTTGCTCTGTGTTTTGTGAGGAATACTGAAGTAAAGTAATTCATCTTAGCTCATTTTTGTAAAACTTCATATAAACAACATGCAAATTATTAGTTAAATTCAAAATAGACTTAATAAAGAAAAATGTAAGCAACAATGTAATATGAAATTCAGTATTACAGATATATATTGTAAGGCACATCTGTACTACGTTAACTAAATGCACTTCAAAGTATTACGGCTGTCTCCCCTTTGTTAAAAAATAAAACACAAACTGAAACCTTTTAAATATACATTCTTTCCTAATGCTTTGATATTTTTGTTATGATTGAAGAAAAACTTAGGGATTTAAACATGGCTTTTTCTAGTATAATGAAAAAGCTTTTTTTGGTGGTTTTAAGAGCACAGATTTGAACTGTGACCCAAATTGCACATAGCTATAATGGTTGCAGGAATGAGTGACATTAGAATTGGAGCTAATTAAAAATATTGATCAAAATTTGCTTTAAATTTTAGAAGTTGTTTTACTTAAATCTAAAGTAAAAAAACCCCAAAAACCCAAAAAAATACCAGGGGAAAACATTAAAAGACATTCTTTTAGATGCCTTCTGGACTCCAGAATTTTTGGTGGTTTTGTGTATTATCTCATTATGACCTCTTTGAGGTTCCATACTGTTACAGTGCAAGCACTGGTGTACCGTTATGGCAATTGCAGTAATGCATTATACAATGTGATGTAGCAAGTGAAATATTCTAAGTTTTATTTTATTGGAAATAAATAAAGTCGATGGCTTAGACCAATGACTTTGAAATCCCTTCTGGTAAGGAGCAGCAGTAGTTATTTAGTCAGTTATTGTTGCTGAACTGGTGGGTGAGCACTGATTATCTGGTGATATTAGATCCTTGGATTACCAGTAGGGGAATGATAAGAGGCCACAATGCCAGTCCTTTCCAGCTGCAGTTATGGACTTTCTCATGTAAATGAAATGAGACCATAGTGTGCTCTGAAGCCCCTGTTTCATCTTAGAGATGTGCCCATCTCCTAAGTCTGTGTTCCTTCAGTCTTGCCTGCAAATTACTTATTTTCAGTCATAAATAATTATCACACCTTGTGGAAAAAGGGAGAATAAGCAGGAGACCTGTGGGCCAAGTGCTTCATGTAGTTTTTTAAGGTACTAGTTTAATGAAACTAGAACTTCTTCATCAAAAAAGGCTACCTCCTCTGTTAATTCCAATCCCAGCTGGGGGAAAATAGGAGGGAGGAACCGAAGAAAGATTCCTTTCACTCTTGCTGATTAAAAGTGAGAACTCAAATCAATGATTCATTGTATATTTCAGTACCTGAAACAATGCTGCTTTCCCTACTCCCTTGTTGGTTTTGTGGTTTCTAGACTATGGAGTGAGATTCTGCCAGATTGGCTCTGAGAACTGATAGAGGTAGAGGTAGATGTGCAAACTCAAGGTCTCAGCAGCATCTTGTTACAGTTGGATTTCTGTGCATCCAGCAGTAAAAGCACAAGTGTTACTGTCAACTTGAGACTCTTCTTAAGTAAGATGTCTTAAGAACATTGTGTTCAAAAATCTTAGATAGAAAGTCTGTTGATATATTTATTTAGAATGATATTTGTATCAAAATCTGTAGCATGGATCTGAACTAGGCGAAATTGTGGTATTTTAAGTGTTTATGGGAAAACATCTTAGAACGTATGTACCAGGCTAATGGCATTGTCTGCTCCATGACCTTGAAAAAACAAAATGCGGTGTCCTGTAGTTAGTGTACTGCAGAAGGTAACTCCAGTTTTGCATGTGTTGAAGCAAATATTTAAAATACCTTTTTCAGGAGTGGAGCATCAGATATTCTACGTTCCTTGTCTGGAAGCCTAATTCCTGTTTGCGCCAATATTTCATTAGGAATTAATTTGGTCTTTTTATTGGAATCTCTTGATATCTGGCAAGGTAATTTATCTAAAACAAAGAGGATTGGCTAACATAATAAGAAACATAAAAATATGATACATAAAGCTACTCTGATTTCACAAGCAGAACTGTCAGCAGTAGGATTTTGTTGATTTGGGTTTTTTTTTTGTTTTGTTTCTTTGGTTTGTTGTTGTATTTTGGGGTTTTGTTGGTTGGTTAGGAGGTGTGTTTGCTTTCAAATAAGATTAGTAGAGCATATTAAGAGTCTGTGCTTCAGCTCACAGACTTGACAAAGAAATGCTATATACAAGGAATACATCAATGTCTACCACAATGTAGGAATACTACCCTGAGGAATTAATTGCTTCAAAGAAAGAGGCATTATTTTACTGGTACACCAGAATTTCCTTGTGGCATGCAAGAATGTAAATTAGAATTCATTATCTGAATTTTTACTCTCACATGAAAACATTTACTGCTTTTCTTAGTATTAGACTGAGCAGACAAACTGAGCTGACATAGACTTTTTCCAGCTTTGAACCTTATACTTCTTGAAGTACTCCTGGGAAATTACTTAATCTTTTATAATGGAGGAAGGATACAAAAGTGACTGGATCATATAAAACAATACAGTATATAATCTGCTTACCTGAGCCTTCTCTGCAACTAGGCCTTCACTGTATTTTGTAGGAGTTTTGCATAAGAAGAGCTCTCTCCTTAAAGTGAATGGTGTACAAGTCTTGTAAGTGTTTGTAAGATGATTCCATACTCTGTCATCCCAAGACAATAAGCAATCTTACACGGTTTCTGGAACTCACTTGGCACGAGTGAGTGCCGCTTTCCCTCTCACCATCCCTTACTCCCAAGGAAATGGAAGTAAATAACAGTGAACAATGTCCTATTTAAAAACGTGACCTTGTTATTGGACTATATTCTTGTTTAGTGGAAGTAGATAGCTTTTCCCCCCTCCTCCTTTTGGTGAAAGTTTTCTATTAAAAAATAAAGTCACAAAGAATTAAGCTTAGCACAGCATTATTATTAATCTAGAAAACATCTGGTTCTGGGCTATGCTGTATTACCCTTGTGATCTTTATCTCACTTTCAAGTATTTTTGTGTATTGTTGTGGCAAAGCATAAAGATTGCAGCTGTGTGAATTCATTTTGGTAAATTGCTGATTTGAGGAAAAATGTAAGATACTTTTTCGTTGGTTCATATGTAGTTTTTTTAACACACAGAACATATTTAATGGAAATTGCTGTAGGACTGAAGCTGGGTCTTCACATATACTTTTTAAAGAATAGCAGACCTTGAACATTAAATCAGAGAAACAGAGTGATGCATTAAAATAAAAAAACCCTTTTATTAACATAAATGAGGTTGTTTTGTTTATCTGAACTTCCAGCATATCACTATACAAAGATAGATAACGATTTTCTAAGGATTTGAGCAGTTCCACTGTATTCTTTTCTTTCATGACACAGGCCATCACTGGCTTTGCTTTTCTCTCTCTCTTTTCTCCATGAATTACCTCATTGCTGCTCAATAAAATCACGGAGCCACTCAGCTGTATCATCAGTAGCTGATCTAGCAGAGCATACAAAGAAAGAGAAAAGATTCAGTGTCCAGACCCTGTAACTGAATTGACTCTCCAAGGAAATCCTATTTTGCTAAGACTGGTTCTTTCTGATAGAAGCATCTGAACCTTTGGAGCTCTTTTTTTTTTTTTTTTTTTTTTACTCTTAAAAAGCACTCTTGCATTCACTGATTGTATTTATTTTGACAACTTTCTTATTTGTGATCAAATATTTTTCTGCAAAGCACATATGAATTATTTAACAATATACACACATACACTCAGAGTTTAGTACTAATATTTCTGCATGATTCATTATTTTATTGCTGCTAGGTTTTGTTGTTTGTTTTTGTTTTTAATTAAAAGGCTGCAATAATGAATGGGGTTGATCTATGAAGTGGCATATAAACTTGCTAACAAACTCAAAAATTCCCATCCGAAATTATGGGTATTGCAAAACAGGCAGCTTCTCAAAGCCCAGTTGCTTTAGTGAGAAAATGTTCAATATCTGCACTGTAAATCTGAGGTATCCAGAAGAAACTGAAATAATTCCATGCCAATGCAGAGGTACAGTAATCAAAATAAATCAAATACTGCAGTTATTTGTATTTGGTAAGATGGAATTACACTTCCCTGTTTAGTTGTATTATTAACAGCTTTTTGTAGTTTGCCATGGATAAATTCCATCCAATGTTGAATTAGATCAACCAAAATTCCTTGAGAAAAATAACAGCTGTACATGATATAGGTCTTTGGTATTTTAAATCTGCATTTTTTTATGCACATTCCTGCTGCTGGTCTAACAGCATGTGACAATAAATCCATACTGCACATTGTTCTGCCTACTTGTCTGTTGGCAACAACTACAGGCACCTCTTGAATCCACAATTTTTGCACAAAGTTTCACTTAATTTTCTTCTGGGAGAAAAAGGCTGGTAGTTGACTAAAAGTGACAAAAATGCATGGGTTTGATATCCAAATTCAAATACAGAAGTATCATGGAGGGCAGCCTATATCATCGCTTTGTCAAAACACTTAGTCGTCAGAGAGCCAAAAGTTAATCAAGCAGAAACAGTTGAAAACCTTATTTAAAGAAATTACATCTGCTTAGTGGGAGAAAAACCTGAGGCATATGCTACAATTTCTTTTAAGCTGTAATTCATCCAGTGGTTTACATCTGTTAAAAAATATGGAACTTTTCACACCTCTTTAAAGCACAATTAAACTGTATTTATTTTAATACATAATGTGTTCCAAATATATAATACCTTTTCTGAAATGACTCATAGATGATTGATTTCATAGCTCTCTATCATATAACTTTCCAGGTCCTTTGAATTAGTTTGTGTATTAACCACACATGAAATTTAAAAGAAAAGGTGTTGAAATGGTGTAAAACGATGCCAGAAACTTCAGTACACTTGTCAATTTATATCAAGGCAAGAAATTGGCTGGGGGGTGGGGCGGGTGGTGGTGGGCAGGAGAGTTTTTTTAAGCAGTAAAATAAAACATTGCAGAGAAGAAAATGTAGTTCAAGGACTTTGCTCACAAATTTTTCATGTGAATTTTGCCTAGCTGTTATTGACTGTTGCTTATTAAAATCCATGTCCCCCCAAAAGAGTGTTGTTAACAGGACATAATCGCAACAAGCTGACCACGTGCCCTGAGTTTGAAGCACAGTGGTGAAAGTAGGGTCTATGAACTATAGAGGACAACCAGAAGTATTTTGGGTAAAGATTTGGGGGGGTTGCATCTCATTCTTTTGTGTATGAAAAGCAGCTTGGTTCTCCACTGTGTGTCTATAATGACTACTTGTGTATTTTAAATTCAAATTGAATTAATTAGAATTTAAAATACTCTATACCTCCTCTGATTTTAAAGTTCTCTGCAACTTTTCTCCAGGTGATATTGGGATTTAAAATCTTTTTGTACTTCCTGCTTCATTCAGATCCTTTAACATTAGGTTTCTTTTGTAAATGTAAATATATGAAAATACATGTGTATAGAATATCTGAAAGACATTTTAGTAAGATGATGACATACTGTGTACCATAAACCACATGCATCAGTCAGTACATGGAATGGTAGCATGATCAGTATATGTATGGTCATTTAATAGAAGTTGGCCTGTGCTTTGCTTGTTTACATTTCAGCTAGAGTCTAATCAAGTTATAAATGACTGGAAATTGGGCTTTATAGATATATGAGACATAGAGAACTTGCCTGTTTTTTTAGCAAAAAAAAATATAAAGAACGGCCTGACTGTAGACCAAGAGAATTCATTTTCAGTCCAGCAGAGCTACTCTATTCCAGTGTCATCTTGGAAAAAAAATTCTCTGAGACCCTTTGCTGTCTCCCCTCAAAAAGTGAATGGTTTTCCAGTAGTTGAAAATTCAGTTTTTATTATGAGTCGCCCATATTACAGGAATATGGTAAATTTAATTATGCATGTTATGGTTCCTTTCAATGTGATATATATGTCCATTTCACATTTTCTGGGTTTAGCAGAACACTTTTATTTTAGCAATATTTTTTCATTACTAAGTGAATAGATGATGAAAAAAATACAGAGGAGGAGCATACATTCAAAAAAATTATTCTTTGTCCTCAATATGCCCAGAGTAAAATACAGCTATTGGACAGCATTTCTTGATGACAAGCTTTTTAGAAATGAACAAGATCAATAAAGTTTTAAAAATATGCAGCATGGTTTGATGTGGAAATAATACTGAATATTTTTTAAGGAACCCCTTATAAGACAGTGATAATATATAAAAATAAAAATGCCCTCAAATGTCTTTTCCTATCAGTATGCAAGTAACTGTTTTCTTCTCAATTTTTGAGCAGTTCCATTTTTTAGTGATTCTACAGGTGAGGCTCCTTTATTGCTACAAAATTTAATCATGTGTTCATCCCATCATTCTGTCTTGTTGCAGAGGATCTTGATGACCTCAGAATGGAAGGAGTAACAAGTGTGGTGTCTTCTGGGAGCAAATTCAATCAAACTCGAAGTACTCATACGGCTGAGCCTCAAGCAAAGGTCACATTGAATATATGTGCAAGATGTGCCAGGTAAAATCAAAACAAAACCAGATCATGCTAACCAGTACATTTTTTCTGCAGGTATTTCGCTGTGTATTGTGCTTGTGGGCCAAGTGATGACCTCTTCTGTGCTAAAAAAAAAAATAAATTACTTAGCTACTGGCATTTGACCTCTGGCATTTGAATTGTGCAATTGATGTTTATGCTTGATATGTCGCATCAACAGTGAATCAAAGAACATGGTTAGTCTTAGGCCTAACTTCACAGCTTGAAGCTATTTTAAGCCCTTCTGTCTCTGAATTTCATTAGTTATTCGAGCTTCTGTGGTTTTTCAGGGGATGAATCAGGGAATTTAAGGGTTCAAATCCAATTTGAAAAGCACCTGTATAAATGGAGATTTAGTTGCACAGGTGCGGTCGAGGATTTCAAATAGTTGCTTCTTAGCACTTTATAATCTCATCCTGTTTCACCTCTGAGAAATAATTTAGTCAGGTTGAATGCCTTTTGGTTTTGACAGCTGGCAATAATTTTTGCATTTACTGTGTGAAGACCAAATAAACAGGTTAGTATTCCTATAGCTCAGTCAACTCGAGAATGCAACACTAGCAGAAACCCCTTAAATTTCCTGGGTGAATTCTTCTATGTAGACAAAAGCTCATTTGGGGAAAGGATTTAAGCCTGTTTAAATGACAAAACTAGCCTTCTCACCCTTCTGTTAATGGTTCAGATTAACAAGAACAATACAGAGGCATGCCAATTTTATCTGCCTGCCTTTGCCAATGGCTGCTCTATTGTGTAGTTTGAGAGCGGATTAGTCGCTTGTAAATAAAAAGCAACCTGTGGTGAAATTAAGTCAAAAGTTTGGCCATATGCCACCCTACTTTTTTGCCCCATTTTGCTCGTAAATTAATACTTTTCTAAAGCACTTATGTAGACAGAGGGGCTTCAAGACATTTCTGATGCTCTGGAAGCACAGCTACAGGCAGACTGAATCACTCGTGCAATAGCATCTCCAGCAGGGTTGTGGAGCCTCAGGGACCTTCAGCTCACAGTACTGTCAGAGCAGCAGTGACTGGATGGCCTTGTCATTCTAGACAGTTTTGCTTGTCAGCAGTGTGGTCTTATGCTTTAAGAAAAGAGCAAACATGCGAATCCTGGGATTCTTCCCAATTCATACAAACTAATTGCTTATGTTGTAAAATGTTTCCAAACAACTGCCTACGTGAAAGTGTGGCACATTTTTTCACCTAGCATCCGTTGTCCATGGATTACCAAGTAGAGAGGTAAGGAATAAAGAAACCTTAAGTTCTCTAAATTCTGAAGTTCTGAACTTACATAACATCTTTTATGGATTACTATGAAGGTTAATTAAATTGTGAATTCCCTTAAGTAGTGCTAACAGCAGGTGCCAAGATACTATATCCTCTCAATCTTGCATGCCAGGGAACAAAGGGCTCCAATCTTGAGCCAGACCTAGCAACCTTGGCTATTGCAATTGTTCTTTAACTGCATGTAATAAACTATTCTGCCCTTTAAAATATGAGCTGGGCGAGAAAGATCTCACAGAATCCCTTTTGTCACTTCACTTTGCACTTAATGCAAAAAAATGCTCTATTTTGCCTTCTGTAATTTCCCTACTGTGTTTAAGGAAATTGATGAGGAACTGGGTGATACCTCCATGACTGTGATTCTTTTCACTCTTGTTGCAGTTTAGCAGTTTGTTTAAACTTTGGAGGAATTTAAAAAATACACCATCTCATCAGGAGCAAGGGAAGTCAAAAGAGACAAATGGGTATTTTCTGCTGTATTCAGTAGTGAGGAAATTAGCATTGTTTTCTTCAAGGTGATAAGGTCAATCCATTATTTTGAAGCATTCTTACGTATCCATTCTTTCCTTCCTTCTTACTGAGGACACCTTTCCTCTCTTCAAGACAGTTATTAGTGCAATTAGCTCTCTCTTCAGTACCTTCACAGGGGTTTAGTCTGGAGCCTTCTTGCAGCACCTGAAGCAGTGGGTACAGACAGTTGCATGAAATAAGTGGCTTCAAAGACAAGACAGTTTTTTCTCTGTTTTGTTTCCAGAGCATTTAGATATTTTTGTTAGTCAGTGATATATCCATTGAAAAAACTGTGCCATAAAATTAGAGTCTGAGTATTTGGATCATCTCGCTGACTCAGTTTCTCAGTGTTGGCCTTTGTTTCCATTGTTATGATAAAGGCTAATATTTAATGTAAGGTCAAAATACAGAAACTATTAGGGTTTGTTTTAGAAAATTGTTTTAAAAATTATATTTTTATATTTCCATAATCCATTTTCGAAGTAGTCTCATGTGCTGTACAGTGTATATATAAATACTATGTGATTTCAATGTTTGAATACAATTGAAAAAGAAGTCAGTATAAATTTTTATGCATGCTTATGGTTACAATTAAAGGTATCTTTCCTCTTAATGTTACTCATTTTTCAGTTGTACAAGATGATTTGAAATGAATTTAGCTATTAATGACAGTGATGTTGTATAGATAATAGGGCTTGTCAAGTCAGATTACCAGATTAGGTTTGCTGGAGGTATTTTGACTGTCATTAGGAGAAATGTGAAATTTATTTGGCAAAGTTCCAAATATTAGGAAACATGTCTTGGCTCAGACAAAAAGTTGAATTTTAGTCATGCATTTGCATACTTGATTTCTTTCAACCTTGCTATATTTTTTTTAATGCTTTGTTCTCATTACTCTCCACTCAATTTCCCTTCTATAACACCTCCTTCAGAAGTTTTCCCACTTTCTTGGGTATATTGGAGCTTTTCTGAGAGAGGTTTATTTAAACAGTTGGAGGAGTTTTTCAGTACTAGCTTTAATTAATTTGGCTTAATATTTTGTATCTCACCTGGAAAGGACAAATATTCTTACTGAAGTTCCACCCTATTTCTTCATTAAAATAGTATGTAAGTTTTGGATGCTCCTGCTTCTAAGATTACATTTTCTTGCTGTAGATTATTAGCGCTCCCTCATTATTTGAGAATTAGAGTGGACAGGTCTGTGGCTATGTGCAGGTTATCTTAACCTGAGAAGAGTGCTTGGTTTCATTTTTTATGCCCCATAAAACCACCTGCAGTAGGGTGCAGCTATATGTCTTACATTTCTGTGGCTTCTGGAGCTTCCTACAATGAGAGCACAGTGACTTGTGAGAAGAATGGACTAAACCAATGGCTTTCCTCCATGCTGAGATACTTGGGATCAGACTTCATTTAGTGCCAGCTTCACTCCTTCCTTTTGTACCACAAAAAAGGAATGCCAAATGGAAGTGACTATACTTAGAGCTAAAACCCAATTTTGTTACAAGGCAAACTAAAACTAGTTTATTTTGTGGAGGAAACCTGCAATGGTGTTGAGGCACAGCATTTGGGAAAATATTCTCACTTGCTCTAAGTCTCTTACACAAAAGTACAAACTTGTTTGTGAATCATAAGAAACGAGACTCAGAATTGGTGTAATTTGAACGAGAATAAAACTCCCAAACTTGTAACTTTTTTTAGAAACTTATATTTAACCTTCAATCATGATAATTTCACCAATCATCTTCAAATAATAAACAGGTAGATAGTTATCACGGATCAAGTCAGTAGTTTTTAAAAAAGATAAAATTCTCCCCCCAGACATCCAGGAAATAAAAACGGGGAATTCTTTCAAGCTATCTCACCAATTGTTTTTTACAGTTTATGATTTAACAAACTAGAAAAAATCCCCCCAAAACAACCAAGAAAACCTTTGCATAAAAGTCCCCAGAGGGAGATGAAAAATTAAAGGAAGGGTTAATTCTACTGGAGTATAAATTGGTTTGTAGTCTGGCATATAACTGTAAGAAACAGAGAGCTTACTGTTTTCTGTATAGATGTTTCACACACGATGAGCGAAATGCAGATGGATAACAGCTTTAAGAGGTTTTTCAAATGGGGAAGTAGCTACCAGAACAATGTTATTCCCATAGCTGCTCTTGGACTACAGGGCAAGTTAAGTAGCATATTAAGTCATCTACATAAAGGGGTGACATCATTCACAAGGTGGAACAAAACAAGGTTTATAGATACAGAAAAAAGGCTACAAAACCCCCCTGTATTTGGAAGGTTTGCTTATTTCTATTTAGCCTGAAAGAATTAGCAACGACGCTTCTAGTAAAACAGATCTGGATTTAGATTATTTGAGCAAAATTGTTATAATAATTCCTTCTTTATCTAAGGGCAAAGCTGGTCTGACTGACTTATAAAATAGACTGACTCATTCTGTAACAATGTTTTGTAAATCCTTTCTCACATACAGGCAAAACAAATGAATTTCAGGTTTGTCCAATAGGACATCCTCACATATTAGCAAAACTTGTATGGGTTAAATAGATCTTTAAATGACAATTTGTAAAAGCCAAACAGCACTTCCATATTTCTCATATGTATTGTGACTTGCACATTGAGCGTTTTGCAAAAATTTAATCAACCATAAGGTAAAAGATAGTATTAATGTACTATTGAATGAATTACAGGGGGTTTTCTTTTTCTTTTTCCTTTTATTTAAGGACCACCCATTAGCCTTGTATGCCCACTGCCATGCTCAAAAGTTAAATCTTGTTCTTGTGGAGTCTTGCCAATGCATTCCTGAAAGTAAGAAGCTTTTTGTTTTTAATAGCGCAAGGGCTGCAATTCATTCTTTTTAACATCAATAGAATACAAAAAAGGGGTTGCATGTGATTAAAAAAGAAATGGGATTATAGAAAACATACTGTGCCACAAGCTTGAAGGCTTCTGAACAAGAATGTTGGGAAGGAGCACTAGTTGCATACAAATGTTGGGTTTGAGATGCAACGTTTTAGTTAATATTTTAAGATTAGCTAAAACCAAAGGACAGTGTAGTAAGGCCTTTTAACATATTAGAAGAATCAAAAATATAGGTATAAGCAGACAAAGTACATCTCTACATTAAAAAAAATGTACATTAAAAAATGTTTTCCTACCCTCACCCTTGGGATGTGGAGTACAGTGTAATAACCTGTATCCTTGAGCTGTTAATGTAGAATAAATGAGATACTCTGTTCATGCTGCCATTTTAGATATTTTTGGAAAACTTGGTTTGAAGAAAGTACTCAAAAATTCTCATGCCAGTTTGCCTTGCCTGTGAAACCTTGCCCTGCTCATCATCTGTGACTTTTAATCCTTTAAGATGGCTTGTCCTTCAAACTGTTTTCAAGTTAGCTTGCTTATTTGCCAGTTACCTTTTCTTTAATGATTTGGATTTTTTTAAGGTTTGGTTTTCTACAGTATTGTCTCCACTGTGTCCATGCATTATATGATATACTCATATAAACTATATGGTGCTATGTGAAATTTAGAATCACATATTAGAATCTCTACAATATGTCACTGGAATTTGAGCAGACCTTCATGACATAGGGCCCTGACAACCAGGATCCTACAGCGGAGGAGACAAAAGAATTGAAGGAGCCAGTTATAATTTGACATAAACTTCAGCTTAATGGTGGAAACTATGGAACTGTTGTTTGAATTGGACATCATATATCTCTAGAAAAGAACAGGAATTTTTTGGTTGGTTGGGGAATTCTATGGTATTAACCTAGCTGCAGCCATTTGATAATCTTAGGGTTTGTATGGAAGTGTTTTATCTCAGTATCACAGAACTCTGACAATACTAATGAGACTTGAGGTCATAAAGAAGCATTTGGTGGAATACTTGATAATGAGCTGTGAGAAAAATAATCTGAAGCTTGACAAGTGAGTCTAAAAGCAGAAAAGTTGATGACTGCAAACAGGGAAAAAACTACTGTTAAAAAGCCATTTTACTGTATGCATTGTCCCCAGACAACACTCCTGAAACTTCAGGCAAAAAAAATTAATTACCTGTATGAGGAAGGTCATAAATACTGATTAGAGACTGCATTTTAAAAACAGACAATGATGATGGGCTCCTGTAAGATTTCCCCAGGAAAAGGAAGGAAACCTCTTGAGCTTTCTCAGCTTCCACTCTGGGCAAGATCCCTTCCTTATTGTTTATGACTAGTGTGCTCTCACGGTCATTGTGTTCCCTGAACAGAAACCACTGGTATGGCTGACTTGTGTTGTGAGATGAGGTGGGTTCTTCTACCTTGTCCAGGCATGTAATCCCAAAATAACTCTAGAACTGGGCATGGAAAGATGTAAGTGAATAGATACTGCACCGTGTAACATAGGGGTAGGGGCTGATCTGGTAGGGTGAAAAATTGTTAACATCTAAAATGCTTTGTAGATGCCATAGGTCCTGGAAGAAGAAAGGATGTAACTTTGCTACTGGTGTATTTATTTGGCAGGTGGTCTAGGTTTATGTTCTGCCAAATTAGACCAAGCCATCACGGTAGATGCTTCTGCTGTTTTCAGCATTCTGCTGCTGTTCAAGTCAGACTGTAAGATTTCTTTCCCAAACTGAGCATTCTGGTGTCAGTCACCTCAAAGGGAGTAATACCTTGAAAATGCATGTAGGACTAAATGACGTTGAAATTCCATGGACTGTTTTCCCCTTATCCTGACCTTATGTAACATTGTGTGCTGCCTGGGTGACAGGCTGTGTCTGCTTTGAATTCTAGCAGGAAAAGTTCTGCAAATATTCCTTAGCTGCTATGGGAATTGTCAAAACTGCTCTGTGAAGGAAATCTGCAGGTGCTAATTTAAAGGTGGTTCTGCTATGTTTACATGAACTATAATCATCCCTTTAACTGCAGTGTTCAGAGGTGATGGAATTAAAACAAAATCTGATCACAGTGAATATAAAATAACTCCCTGTTTTTCTTTATAGACTCTAATATTACTAATCAATAATACACAGATGTATCAGAAAGAATAACCTCTTAAGTGTTCTATATAATCCTTTATTTGACTCTGAATACTGTGATCTAATACTGGGGAATGGGCACAGGTATATGGATGGTTTGGTTATGTATTTGCATAAAGAATGGTCTTTGTATGTCTGCCCAGAAGTGGTAAGGCTAGCTTAGTGACTCAGTTTCTGGCAGAAATTTCTGCTTTGTTAATTTTCCTGAAACCTGGGAAAAAATTACTTCAGAGTACCAAGGGGAAAAAAGTATTTCCAAATTGAGGTGGTTGGTACAGAATGAGTGTTGGTGGGAAAATTCTGTGATCACGGTTCATGTGCAGACTTTGAGAAAGTTGATGTCTTCAAATCTTATCAAAACTTGATTACATACACGTATCTTTTTCTTTCCTGTCATGCATTTCATATTATCTTTCTAACTATGTACTATTTCTAAGTGGCTATTATTATAGGGCAGAAAGTACTAAACATTCCAGATGACTCATGTCACTATTTTACATTCTTTTCTCCTTTATCTATTTTTTTTAACCTTAGCTTTATTTGACCTCTTTTCTAAAAGACCTGAATTTTCCTCATGTTTGTTTGTGCCAGCTTCACAGACTTTTTCCTAAACAAAATGTTTTATTTGCATATTTTTCCTTTTAATACTGGCAAACAAGTAAATTAAACTCCATATGGTAGTGCTTTATAACTTTTAAAAATCTCCTTTCACTTTGGAAAATTGAGAACAAACCCTATATTTTTCCTTTGGCTAGTTAAAACTTCTTATAAAGTAGAAAAACAAAAATAATTACGGGAAAAGAAAAAGCTGTGGCAAAAAAAAAAAAAAAGCACTTTGCTTTTTTGATGAGTTGCATTTGGGCACTGATTACTTTGCCCAGTTTTGGTGCATAAAACCCCAAAATAATGTATTCATTGTCTTTTGATTTTGTAAGTGCTAAGTACAGCTAAAATAAATCACTTCATCTTTCCTTCATCATCCTGGAGTGGTGTACCACTTTGATATCTTGTTCTTTCAAAACAAGAGGAAAACACTGAAGAAGAAAATAATGTAGAAAATGTTTTTACTGGCCCTAGTGGTTATGAGAGAGAGAGACCATAAATAATTTTTTAAGACTTGGTAGGCTGACTTGCTAAGTTGTCAGAGTAACACACTGGCTTGCATTTTCTTTCACTGTCTCGTGTTACTTTAGAACATCTTACTTTTTGCAAAATAGAGAATATCTGTGTGATTTCAAGTTATTTTTTGAGATCATGGATCTAAGTTTGACCTCTGAAATCACAAGATAGTGTACCTTAATCAGCTTCATGGCAAACTCCCAATGAATGTGTGCTTTGGAAGAATGGCCAAAGTCTACTTTCAAAATCCTAACAGTATCTTGGGAAGGCAACCATATAAGACAGGAGATTTACATGAAGTGTTTCAACAGAAATCCCAGAAAAATCAAACTTCTTTCCTCCCTCTTTTGTTTACATGAATTTCCCACTTAGTAAATTCACCAAGCAATAACTTCAATTGTATAAGAAGTTCAACAAAATACTGTGATAATACAAATATCATCTCTTATCAAAAATTATGATAAGCTCTGAGGAGACCAGTGTTTTCAGATGACATATTTCCCTCTCTGTTTATTTTATTTCCTTATAGGATGCACATATTAGGTAGACTTGTTTTTTTCTACCTAAATAGCTGTCAATCAGCATAAAAGTAATGGAATACTTCCATTTGTTTGAAGGAAGGTAAGTATTTACATATTAGTGAAAATAGACTTAGACTTGAAACATGAGCACTAGGTATATAAAATTTGCATGTGAGTTACATCTTACACATGCACCTTATGTGATAGATCTGGCTTTGGAAACATGGCAGTACACCAAATTTATCTGGAGATAGCCCTACTGTAACTTAACTGACAGGGTATTAATATGGGATTTTGGTTATGCAGGAAGAATGCAGCATAAGATGCTGTGAATTAGTGATGTGTCACTAGACTATCTTTTTAAGACCTATTGTTCAACAGTACCTGTTTTGCTTTTTCTATTTCAGGCTGGTTGTAAAAAGAGAGAACTGTTTTGAGCAGGTTAGTGCACTTGCAAACATTTAAAACTGCTGTGGAGAAATTCCAAAAACAGTAGATGTAAAGGATTTTTTAGGCCTTTTGAATGTCCTAGTCTTGATTTGTAAAAATGAAGAAAGAATGTATTTGAATATGGAATTAATACTATTTTGCTGGTCCTGAAACTTATTCTGCTCTCTCTCAGTTTAATGGAGGGCAACATGCACTTCATTCTGTCCTTCATTTGCAGATCTTGTCAAGACATCTCTTTCTCTTTTCCCCTACAAAACCCATTTAACCCCCTCAATAATTTAAAAAGACAAGTGCTTTACCAAGCTTTTCTCCCTTCTTTTCCTTTGCTCTCTTTGATGTGTGCTTTGCAAGCTAATTCTCTATGGCAATGTTTGTAGAGTCTTTCTAGTTTTTGTACAACACTGTGATGTATATTAGCCATAGAAGTTTCTTGTGGATGAGAAAGATATAGGGAGGAAGCCAGAAGATCATGAGCTTGAGGAAGCTTGTTGGTCATAATTTGAGGCTCTGGATAGCAGTTTAATATAGCTCTTAAAGACACAAATGCACACTCACACACAAAACTCTTTCACAAGTCCAAGAAAAAATGGTTCACAGGAGAAGAAAGAGTGTTAAGTCTGAAAAGACTGACAAAGACTGTAATTTTTCTCCTGTGAGATAATGGTTTGAAGCCAGCAGCAGATAAAAGATTGCCATAAGAATGGCCTAATTCCCCATCTTGTAAAGGGATTAGATAATTCAGTCTCTTTATGGATTCCTTACTCTGGGAAATATATTTCCACTTTTGGTTCTCCTCAGAAATAGCTGCAGAGTGTACTTATTTAAAGGCACAAAGACCTGCATTCAGACATTTTGGAAAGGCTAACAGCTCACAAAAAAAGATTTTGCAGGCTGTGTAAATGTGTAAGTTTTGCTCAGCAAGTGTATATTCTTGTATTACTAGCTGAAAACATTATGCTGTGCATTAACTATTGGTGATGTGGAAACTTTCCACAAAAATCTCCAAGAGTGACTGAAAAATAGTGTGTTTAATTTGCAAAAGCAGGATGAATGTCAACCAAAATCTATTTCTAACTACTGGTTTTATGAATTTTGAAATAATTGGCTGTGTTCTAGTGTTTAAGCACTGTGAAGTAGTGTCCTTAAGTAAGTGAGTACAAAAGCAAGAAATAGACTGTGGTTTGAGTGGTATTGGTGAAAATGAAGTTATTTTAGATTAACTGTATCTTAGATCAGAGTGAAACTCAAATAATATAAATGCTGTATATGTCACATGAATAGAATAGCTGGTAGTAACAACATACTCCTGCCTGATGGCCTTGCATCGCTTTGTGGGTTTAAAGTGGATTTTAAAGAATTGTAAATCTCTATTGGAAAGCATGCTGATTGTGTCATTAAGCATATATTCCTACATTTTATTCAGAAATTGTATTAAATATCTGTATTTATTCATGTATTCTTATAGTTTGATACTGGAAAGGTCTGCCTTCCTAGGTAATGTTCTGCAGGATAATCCAGTAGTCCTTATGCTTCATTTCTCTTCAATGCAGGTGCTGCCTGTATTTTAGTGTAGGGTGAAAACAGAAACTATGGCACTGATTACTTAATACAAAAAGGTGACGTGCTGCAAAGCTTTTCTATTGTTGCTTCAGAGGTAGCAGCCACTCTCATTGCTCACCAAATTCACAATCCTCTGTTAGATGATCCTCTTCTCATAAATCTAAGGCATTTTTCTTCTACAGTTCAGTGATCTAAAAATCATATAAACATTTTTTTTAAATCTAATCTTCATTAGGAAGGTAGTGTGTGAAGCTAAAGCTGATGAGGAGTTTTACCAGATGTTAGGGCTGGGTTGGACTCGATTATCTTGAAGGTCTCTTCCAACCTACACCTTCTGTGATTCTGTGCTTCTGTGATTAAGAGTACTTTTGCTTGTATATTTTTAAAAAATATTTATTTATTATAATTTTACCATTATAATAACCAGTACAGTCTGTACTGGGAAACTGGCATCTTTGTGTCTCTGTACCTGTGAATACAATAGGATTTTTTTCTGGCACACTTTTAATATTTTTATATTTGTAAAAGACATTAGTAAAACAAATGGAATAAGTCAGAAATTCCTGGCTTTATATTTAAGTGCTGAAAAAGCTTTGGATTATACAGCAGTTTAAAGGAGTGCAGAGTTGTGGAATCAGTAAGTCAAGGTACATGAGATCAGAATTTGGATCAGTATGTTTGAACAAAGAATGAAGTAAACTCACCATGTCATAGGCAGGTTAGGACAGATGATTATGAAGCTTAAAATACTCTTACTGGTGTTGAGGTTGCTAGGGAAAGGTGCAAGAAAACATTCTGTGTAACCTAAAAGCATGTGGGGCCTTTTGGGACTTTTGTTGTCTGATCTCTGTTGCTGTAACTTCCTTGGAGTTATGTATTTGTCCTAGGGAAATTATAATTCAGTATTACAATGCTATCAGAGATGATACTAGATGTGGATGTGAAGTTTTAAATTACAGAAAGGAAGCAGGTGATTTGAAAGGAGAAAAACAAAGTCCAATAAGTCAAATTTATCCTTCTCATCTCAGCTAAAATTCCACTTGGCTGCCAAAGGAGCATCATCAAGTTATGTGTATAAGTTTCTTTTGTTAATAAGTTCATAATATTCACTAATCTTACAAAATGTACGTTTTTGATCAAAAATAATAACTACTTCATAAAGAAATTTAACTATAAATCATCAACCTATTTTGAAATAATTTAAGGAAAATAAGTGATTCAACAAGTCAAAATCTCCTTAATTAAGATTCTAATACAAACATGATACTACCTCTGTTCTTCAGAGAACTTTGTTGTTATGGCCTTAAAAATATGCACCTATTTTGGCTGTTCATGAAACCAACTTTACTGCTCTTTTTGCTGAATGATTTAAGGATTCTTTACCATACTTTCCACTACTTCTCACCGTATTCAGCTAAAAGAAGTCAACTGAGTCTTTAGCAATGCAGATTTTCCAATTAAATGCGTGTATTTAGGAATAATGTTTCACAGAAACCAAAATGTTTTACAGTGTTTATTCAGATTCAACAAAATGTAGCTGACACAGGGCAGAGCAGAGAGAATGGCTGGAGCTGCAATGCTTAGACATGTAATTTTTCCCCTCCTCCTTGGAGAGTGCCCTTTACTCTCCTGGAGGAATTTTTCTTCACTACTAAAAAGTCAGCAGAAGCATTGGTATTTTCTTGAAATAGCAGGTTTTCAGGATTTCTTCTCAAGTGGAGTTTCAGTTTCTGTTGTCAACCTCTAGGGAACATCAGAATTTAAACACAGTTATCCAGCTCTACTTTGCTGTGTTTAAAAATAAGTCCTTAGTTGTGCAGCAGAATTTGAAGGCCAGCCACATGCACAGTAATTATGTAACTCTTGCCTGCAGTCGTTTAGTTGGGATTAAAGGAGATTTTTTTCTAAAAATGATAACCCTTCTGCTGGTTCATTTTAAGAAGGAATAGAATGGGATTTTGGTTATTTAAGTGACATATTTCTGGAAGACTAGGTCAAAATAGCATTAACCTAAATATAATCTAAATTTATCTGTCTCTAACTGACGGTCACCCTCTGAATTTTATTTGGCTCAGAAATTTCCTAAAGTGCAACCTCTATTATACCCTAGCACAAGGCAATTAATAATACACATACTTTGAATCAGTAGTCTAAGCAAAGAACAAATACTAGAGAGCATGTATCTCTCTATGAGGTATCCAAAGCATTTCCATTTCTTGGTTTTCAGAATGCTTTATGCTTTTTTTTTTTCCTTAGGCCCAGATGTTAGAAAATACCCGTGCTTGTAATAAGTCTTTGTAATTATTTTTATTAATCCCATGTAGTCCTCGGAAGTATTCTGTGAACTGTGTTGGTTTTTTTTTAATTCTAGTATTCTGCTATAATGTCAAATTTACTTTAGTTTCTCTAACTACTGATTTTAAGAACAGCAGTGTTGACATAGAGGAGAATCATTGTGTATGTCTACATTTAGTGCACTGGAGGTGTTCCCAGGTAGGAATTTGTCCTGAATCCAACCCTGACAGGCTGGGTAGAGAAGAACCGTCTGAAATTCAACAAAGGCGATGTCAGGGTCCTGCACCTGGGGAAGAATAACCCCCTGCACCAGCACAGGCTGGGGGCTGATGTGCTGGAAAGCAGAGGAGGACCTGGGGGTTCTGGTGGACAGCCAGCTGCCCATGAGCCAGCAGTGTGTTCTTGTGGCCAAGAAGGCCAATGGTGTCCTGAGAGTGCATTAGGAAGAGCAGTGCCAGTGGGTTGAGGGAGAAGCTTCTAATCCTACTCAGCCCTGGTGAGGCAACATCTGGGGTACTGGGACCAGTTCTGGCCTCCTCAGGACAAGAGAGACATGGAGCTGATGGAGCAGGTCCGGTGAAGGGCTACGAAAGTGGTGTAGGGTCTGGAGCATCTCTCTTACAAGGAATGGCTGAGAGAGCTGGGCCTCTTCAGCCTTGGGAAGAGATGACTGAGGAGGGACCTTACCAGTGTTTACAAGTGTCTGAAGGGAAGGTTTCAAGAGGCTGGATCCAGGCTCTTCTTGGTGATACCAAGAAACAGAGCAGAGAGCAATAGGCAGAAACTGATGCACAGGAAATTCCATCTGGACATGAGGAAGAACTTCTTCACTGTGCAGGTGACCATGCACTGAAACAGGTTTCCCAGAGAGGTTGTGGAGTCTCCCTCACTGGAAATATTCAAGAACCCTCTGGACACAACCCTGTGCCATGTGCTCTGGGATGACCCTGCTCAAGCAGGGAGGTTGGACCAGATGGCCCACTGTGGTTCCTTCCAACCTGACCCATTCTGTGAATCTGTGAATCCTATTTTTTAAATCATACCAACAGGAGGACTGTGATTCACACATCCACAAGCTTGTTAGTAGTGATAAACCCTGTATAGTGCTTCTGCAACGAATCTATAGAATTTATTCAGAATATCTTTGGTCCAGAAGTCCTTAACACTTTTCTTGGAAGAAGCCCTACATAATGCATTTTGGGGTCAAAGAAAATTGAAATATTTACCTGTAGGCTGTTTGCTTTTGTAGCTCTTGAAGTTCCAACATGCAGCTGGTTAATATAACCAAAACAATGTCCTCTAAGCAAGAAATTTCACTAGAAACAGATATAGGAAAAAGTGTTGGCTATCAGATATCAAATTTAGACTCACATTAAAATAATTAATAGCTGAAATAATGTTTTGGTTAAAAGTTGAGATAGTCCATCTTTAGATAGTGGTTTTTAGGTAATTCTTCTAAACCTATGTGTCTTTCTAATCCATGCTTCTTTCTGCTTAAGAGTTTTTAAGTGTTTTCATTTTACTGTGGCAGTGTCTTATGAATAGTACTACTTTTTAAGAAAAAATTCCAAGTAGCAGAGTTCTTTTGGCAAGAAATAGTGTTTCTGACTTCTTTGTTGCTTGAATTTCATGAGAATCTATTCTGATATGAATCTGTATGTAAGAAATTAATTAAATTGAAAATTGGATGTGAAAATAAGGTACAGATATGTCAAACATCCTATTCACTCATCCACCCAATACCCCAGCCATTTCTTCCTACAAAGCAAAATCATATGAAATGAATTTTCTGATTAGACGCATTGGAAAGTTTTTGGGTTTTTTTGTTTGTTTTTTTTTTTGTTTGTTTGTTTGGTTGGTTGGTTTTGTATTTTTTTTTTTTGTGTGTGTGTGTTCTTCATGAGGCAATGGACCACTTAAATATATCTAAATCCTAGAATAAGATGAGAATAATTTCAGTTATTCATGTCTGGTTTGGATTTGTTGAAGCTCAGAATGGGAACAATGTATAAAATCTTGAAAATTTGATGGGATAAAAGAAGTAACTCCTAATTCTACTGATAGTTTTTATATGACTGTAATGTATGCAGAAAAGGTTGGAGTAATTATTCTTTTAGTTAAATATAAATGAACTACCAGCATGGCTGGAGAGAAGAGTATCTCACCTCTGGTTCCTGCAATTTCATACATATCTTTCTAAGACTAAACATGTGCTTGCAGTAAATGTGCATATGTATGTAATGAAGGAGGATAGGTGAATTGTATTGCAGTGGAAAACTATGTGATTTTTGAGATCTTCCCTTTTTTTTTTTTTTTTTTTTTTTGCATAGTTATTTCATTTGCAATTTGTTTTCTCCCTGTTTGAATATCTTTAGGATATAAAGTTATTTGCTTCTGTTTGACAGGCTAGGCTTTTAAAGAATTGGCAACTAAAGCATGAAAAACCAGGTACAGAGCTATAAAGGATTCATAGAAGTAATATTCAAAATTAGGTTTGCAGCTTCTAAGTTTTACATTTTGTTGTCTTGAGTTTCATGTTTTATGGAACTGCCACTTAAATAAGAAATATTATGAATTTACACCCAGCTTTCCATCATAAATAAATCATAAAAGGAGATAAACTAATTGAGGGAGGGGGTTGTTGGGGAAATGGTTTTGAGGAGTACAAACAGATGACTTAAAATCCATGTATATTAGATAACTGTGAGAGTCATAAAATGTGAAATTTTGATGGGGCAGATTAGGGGGTTCTACTTGGTTTCAAAGGTTAATTTCAAGCTAAGTAGAAAACAGCTGCAGAGAGTAAGAAAACAGAGTGAAAAGAACTTCTTTTCCTTCCAAGAGATAAGTTATTTCTTTCCCCAAGGTTTTACTTCAATGCATTTTTATGATTCCTGGGCTTTGTAAAATTGAACTGCATTTTTCTTACTTTTTTCATGTCTGAATAAATCCAAGGTAAGATAACCTTTATGTAAATGGCAGTTATATTGCATTTAGAGCTACAAAGCTCTTCAGAATAGAATTTGTACTCAGGATTCATAGGAGCCTGGAGGAGGATGGTGGGACTCCTGGGATGCTCGTTTGAAAAAAGAGATACAAGCATTATTTGTATAAATTGCTATCAAAGCTTTGCAGTCAGCAGGTGCAGCGGGAAAGCCTTAAGACAAAGTCTGCCATAATTACTGTATTTTCCTTTTAACAAGTAACAAAGGAGGAAGAAATATTCTTGCATATAGTTCCTGTGATGGGTTAACGTTGGCTAAGGCCAGTTCCCTACCCAGCCAGGAAGATGACAGGAAATAACAGGAAGTGAAAGCTTGTGGGTTAAGATGAAGACAGGGAAATCCTTTACAGTTACTGTAATGGGCAAAGCAGACTTGACTTGGGGAAAATTAGTTTCATTTATTGACAATTAAAATAGGTTTAGGTGATGAGAAACTAAAAGGCAGACATTAAAACCACTCTTTTCCTCCTCCCTTTCCTGGGCCCAACTTCACTCCTTCACTTCAAGCTCCTCTCCCCACCCACTGAGGAGTGCAGGGGAGACAGGGAATGGGGGTATGTGGTCAGTCCATTACAGGTCCTCTCTGCCCTTCCTTCCTCACCAGTTTCCACCTGCTCCAGGGTGGGATCTCCATCAGCTACAGTCCATCCTGGACATACTCACCTGCCCTGGTGTTGGTCCTCTAGGGGCTGTATGAGATATTGCCTCTGGCAATGGGCCATAGGAGAATATCTGCCCGGAGTACAGATCACCATCTCCTTTGACCTTGGTGTGTCCTCTGCTGTTTCCTAGTCTTCCTGTTCCCTGCTCTTCTGCCTGTGTGGTGTTGTGGCTGGCTCTTCCACATTTTTGTGGTGCCACATTTTTGGCTGAAGAGCTCAATCATGCCCTGCCGTGGTTCTTTTTGGAGCCAGATGGAACCACCTGTGACTGGCTCAGGGTAGCCCCAGCCTCTCCTCACCAAGGCCACAGCACTGCCAACACATTGGCATGGACATCCAGTACAGTCCTATTCAATTAGAATAATTTTGAAGGTAAGGAAGGAAGCTTGCAGTTTCACATGCACACCAGAACCCCACTTTTCTAAAATAAGACTTACAAAAATGCAGAAGCTAGGATTTGCTTGGCTGTTCCTTGGAGGCTAGTTTTGGTTAATAGACAAGTTCAGGTTATGATTGAACCATGAGTATGGACTTTTCAGCAAAGCTGCTCTTTTCTTTAGGGCAATGTTGTGAGCAGGGTATGTAGACAGGGATAACGTTCTTCTGTGTCTTATCCATTAAATATGATTGCAAATGTTTTCACTGCATTTTTCCACAATTTAGATTGCAAGGGGATAATTTGGCAGAAAGGCCAGAAGATGTCTCCATGGTATCTCAGACATCTGAGCCAGCAGTGTCAGACTCTGATGGTAAGTTATATAAATATTTGCTGCTCATAAAAAAACCCCAAACATAAACATCTTGAATTTGAGAGTAGGGGTTATGTCTGTAAAAGATGAAACAATTCCAAGAAAGCATTCCTGGGCATTTGTACTCAATCATTTACTGTTCAAAGACCCACAAACATATTTTTTGTCACGGCCAATTAACACTCCAGAGTCATTCCTAGGCATGTTTTGAGAGGTGCATTGGGCCAGAATTTGTTCTTAGTAGACAGATTTTATGTTAGCCCACTAACATTTAAAACAGCTTAATAGTATAGGCATGGGCTGTTCATTGCTGCTTTTATGCCAAGAGTGGCCTTTGAAATATTTAATTTATTACTACACATGCATCCAGATGATTCCAGTGATTTACAGTAGAAATGAAGATTTTATAAAATAACTCTGAAAAGCACTTTTTTTTTGAAACAAGTAACACCTGAAATGCTGAAAAAGGCGCTTCATAAGGGATATCTTTCCAGAGAATGCCCAGCTTTCCTATGAAAGATAAAGTTGATGAAGGTTAACTTTATCTTAGCTGCCACTGTAATGCAGAGAGAAAGAAATAGAGGTTTTGACAGAGAATCTGCAAATATAAATCTTTCAGTCCATTCCCTTACTGTTGGACAGAACCAGCCGAGCCTACAAATTGTATGTTTTGATTTGCAGTGTAGTCCTCAGCAGCCATGGACAAGTTAGCTGTGGTGATCAATTAACACTAAAACCCCATCCAGAATGTGTTTTTTTAAAATTATCCTACTCTCTGTCTACTGTCTTATGGTATTGTGTGTGATGTTATACCTAATAGTTATACCTATACCTAGTTATACCTATACCTATACCTATTGTGCAACTCACAGCAACCTGAGCTTTCACTCATTTCTTCTGCCTCATTTGTAAACCAGCCATTAGTAACGAATATGTCTTTAAAGATAAAATTTCCGAACTGGTTTTGTGAGAATGTGTGGTTTCATGCAGTCAAGACATTGGCTTTTCTTTTTATCTGCTGTTGATCACTTAATTGAACAAGGTAATAGGACACTCAGAATCTCAAAACATTATGTCCTTACAATGTTCATGAAGAGATGCTCAGACTGGTGACTTCAATCAAGGCCTGTGAAAGGAAGGCAAAATTCTATTGTTGTGAGAGTGATTCCCAGAAAGGGAGGTGGTGGTGATTTGCTTGAGATAGGTAAGGGAATATGCATGCATGAAATTATTGCAGCAAAAGCAAATACATGAGTAAGAGAGACATGTGGGAAAAAGTTCTACAGTTCACAAAATAATTTATTAACATACCTCATCCTTCCATTTTCCTTCCTGTGTACCTTTGCTCTTGAAGTGAAAATATGCCCACTTTGCCATGCTGTCTTCTGAAATTGCAGGCTTCAGTTAAATAGTTAGATTTTCCTAAGTGGCAGCGACACCTGGATTAAAGAAGGTGAGACTATCAGAAACTAGTGGAATACTGGATGGTGTGTAATATTGGAGCTAGATGTTTCATGGTCACAGGGTATGGAGCACAAAAGTGCTATAGCTGTTCTACTTTCAGCCACTTCATGTGCTTTGGAATACTCTGTAGTCAATATGGCTACAGAGAAGATGAAAGACACTTTCTTTAAAAAACACCACATTCAGTAAAATACAGGGAGTAAAACTTTGATAGGTAGGTGGGGCAATAACATTCATGTTCTTATAAACATCTATCTCATGTGTATGAATATACATGGACCTTTTAGTCATGTAGCTAGAAAATAACAATGCCTCTCAGGCAAAGAGACTGAGGTCAGTAATAAGGTAATGCCAGATTTCTGTCAAGAGGTGCCCTCAGAAATATTCACTGTTTCAAAACATATGGTTGGGCCTTTTTTCCCTAAAATGTTGGCTAGTGCTACGCTTCGATTTGAAAAGAAACACAGCTGGATTTCACAAGTAGGTACAGACTATAAACAGACACAGAACTCAGGCAACTGCCCATTCTATCAATCTTTCCTATAAATGCAGCACAGTATTTGTTCTCTTTGCATCTGATACTTATTTCCAATACGTATTATGTATGAGAGGATGATAAAAAAACCTCATAAAGATATTGTTAAAAAACTCTTAAGTAACCAAGGCATTGTTGCACTGAATTTTTAGTTGTGTCCTCTAACAGATCTATTACATCATGAAATAGTGACTAGCAGACTTCACTTTATTTGAATTTATGGTCTGCTGTTATTTATCAGTACCAGTGACCTTAATGAGGGAAAACTGTGCATTGGAAAGTGCTGATGTAAACCATTCATTCAAGAATAAGCAAGCAAGGTGCTGATGTACAACAAAGTTGAGAGTAGCTTTCTTTAGATAATTATCTGTTTCTGTTGTTAGATTTGGAACATTTCTCCTGTGAATTTCAGATGAGCTGAACTCAGAAGTAATTGGCAGAACATCTGATTTAACAGCCCTTATAAATAAACCTCATTTTAAGCAATTCCACCTGCTAAATTCAATGCGGTAGCTTATGTGAAAATATCACGTACAGCATCAGATGCTATACTGACTCCACTGGCAATCTGGATCTGGTTCTAATTAACTACTATACTGATTTCCCTCTAGTATAATCCTGCTGAATTGGACAGACTTGTTTTTGATCTAAGTGGTAAAAATGAGAGGTAGGAATCAGGTCTCAAGACTGAAGAACACAAGACACTTTAAAATTGCAGTTTCTTTTCACTGTCCTAAACTATACCTCTCAAAAATGTTTCCCTTTTCCATTTGGCCACTTCACAGGAAAGAACTAAGGGAAGAATTCATAGGTTCTTGATTTTGATTAGAAGTAGCAGAGATGACTGCACAGCAAACTTCCCTGTAGATGCAAAGCTTGTCTGGTTTGTCTCTTTAGTCAGTTCTCCACTGAGCCTTGCTCTTGTTCTGTAGAGGTAGATGGGGACGGTGGCTGAGGCTTCAAATGATACACACAACAGAATTGATCCAGAAAAATCTACATCAGTCTGCCCCCTGTGTGCTTTTCAGGTTGGTGTGATTGTAGAAGCAGTCAACTTGTGTATTTTAGGGGTGTCTTTAGATATGCAGAAATGACTAAAGGATAATTGTTCATTTATTCCCAATTTCCTTTAAGTACCATACAACCTTGTTTAACTTATTTCATTCTCTTCTGCTGAAATGTACCTTACCCTTTGAGTGAAGCCGTGATATAGGGCAGGAAAAGAAGACATTATTGCAAATAAAACTTTTGCAGTCTATGCATTCTTGTAGAAGTAAGTTTAAAATGCAGTAACTTATTAGGGAGTAGTCTCTTAATATAGGATTAATAAAAAGTATAAGACTTCTAAACCACTCCCCAAATTATCTGAGGAAAGCTGTTTATTATGTGAGTTTCTTTGCAGTGTATTGTGCAACTCCACATATTTCTGAGGTGTGGGCAAAGATTTGTTTCTTATGTGACTCTACCTGGAATAATATTGGGCCAAAAATGATAGGTTCTGTGGTACTATGCCACTGTGTAAATGTGGTGCTTCCTATTTTATTGTGCTATTACATCTGCAGCTGTACAGATTGTAGTGAATATATAAGACTGAGTTTGCTAAATAAATTTTGCTAGAGCAAAGTTCATATCAGTAGTTTATTCCCTATCAAACAGGAGTCACTGTTTTTATTATTTGCAGTTAGCTAGTAGAAACGAGAAAAAAACTAAAATGTATAGTTTCTACATAGTTGAGTGTTTTGGTTCTGGTTTGTTTATGTTTGTTTGGGGGTTTTTTTCCCCTTTTAAGTGTCACTGTAGTAGAAAGTTCAAAAGGGACGTTAGGTTGTAGAGAAGTTTGGAATTAGGAATGTTCAATAAAAACATGAATATATGAAACACATTTAGTGTTGTTCTGGATGGAACTGCTGCATGACCAGGGTAGAAAATTAAGGATGCAAATATGTTGGAGTTAGGACTGAGAACTAGGTAAGGCAATGGCAGAAGTGTGGCATCATCTCTCAATTCCCACACAATTCGCTGACCACAATTTTGCATTATCACCCTCTTCAGCCTCCACATCAATTTGTGTTTGCAATGAATTGGTAAACACAGTTGCCACACTTCCCAGTAAGTTCTGCTTTCATAGTAAGTGTAGTCTGAGATGTTTAACAAATAGGGTTCTGAAAACAAAAGGACCTCCCTGCTAAGTGTGGAATAACAGCAGAAGGTGGGGAACATCAGGACATCTTGTTTGTTTAGGCTGTTGATGCAGCATTTAAGTGCCTTGGCAGAGTGTTAGGCAAAAAGTGACTGCATAGAATGTTATTTGGAAATTTCTTTCTCTGACATGGGCACATAAAATCTGTTTTAAGTCATTGCATATGCATCAAAGAGACATTTTAGACTCCTCACAAAATTCTGTCATTTTACAAATGTGGCAACATGGGCAAAAATTGTACTTGCAAGGCTTCTAAATGTTGTCTAAATTGACCAAATTCTTTTACTTCAGGAATTTCAACTGAATTAATTGAATATATTTTTACTAATTTTATTGAAACTGGAGATCCACTACTCACTTGTGTAAAGGGTGAACAGTATTTTGTTTAAACAGTAAAGGTAATAAAGAACCTAGACAATACCTTGGCAGCTGAAGGAAGCTTGCTTATCATTCTATTCCTGTTAGAGACACTGCTCCATGTCGCATTAAGGTTATAAACTAAAATCAGACATAAATTATAATCCATTGAGATGTAACTGAAAAGAAGTACATATACAGTAGCCACATTTACCTTCCCAGCAGTAAATTTTTAGGCATTAAATTTTAAAGTGACTAATGCTTACTTGATTAGAGTGATTTACATTTCTCTTGTACCTCTTTGGAACAGCTCAAGTACCTGGGGTTGAAACACTCACAGAAGATATTAATGAGTTTCAGAGTGCTTCTCAAGTGACAGTGTCTGTAAGTACCTACCCTTATATGTAATCCTGTAATTTTTTAATTAGTTTCATAAAAAATAGATTGTGCATAGAGATAAAAGTTGTGTTTGCCAGCACTATCATCCTAGAGAGAAGAAAACTGAATTTACATATGCCTTCTGAATTTTCAGTTCTCTGTTTTAATTTTTTTCATTCTAGGAAAGGTAGTATTTTGAAATACATTACTATAATCTACAAAACCACGTGTTATTAGGCTTTCCCATTGAAAGTAATTTCCCTGCTTTCCCACTGCAGTAATTTTATACGTACTCTGTATGTTTTTAAATGCTAGTCAAATATTAATTTTATCAGATAATATTCAATTTTACAAATTGAAGAAAACAAAATAATTCAAACTCTAAATTTTATTCTGAAATATGAAATTGTAATATTCAACTGTGATTCAGGTTTCTGTTACTGTTTCCTTGAAAACTAGCAAGAGTAGTTTAGTTAAAATGTATGGCTAGTTTATATGTATATTTAAAAAGAATGCTATATTATGCTTGGTAATAGCTCTATCAGTTCTTTTATTTTGAAACATAAGAAAATCTTTGCAGATATGCAGTTTGTGGAAAACATAAGCAGCAGTAAAATAATTTTTAAAGAATGATATAATCATAATTTTGCACCAGGAGTTTGAATATAATCCCTTAAAAGGGGATTGCTTTTTTTCCCTAAGGCAAATAAATTGACAATTGTTAATTTTTGCAAAATTTTAGACAAGTATTAGAGGACACATTAATTCCTGTTCAGTCTGTTCAGCAATACTGGTTTATAGCACACTTCAGTGTTGATAAAGGAAGTGAAAAAAGGACTCAGTATTTGTTAGCTAAGGATAAAAGGGCAATATAAAGAAAGAGGAAAAAATGGCAATGCAGATTGGTCTTGCAGTCGTTCAGGCAGCTGATTAAACAGTGTGAATAAAGCTAGATAGTATTAAACATAAAGTATTTACAACCAGATTATTTATCAAAGCAGTTGAGGAATATGGAGTTCCAGAAAAATTTGTGAAGCTCTTTGAGAATTTGGAGTGCAAGAACCTCACAAAGCACTTTTTGATATTGGGCAAAAGGAGTAAAGAACAGGACTTCAGCTGGCCTTGCTGCCATAAATTTTGAGCAGTTTCTGAACTCACGTTTTCTTATTGATTTGGACTCATCGCTACAAAGTTTGATTTAGTAATTCTGCAGATGTAACATGAGGAGAGAGAAACAAATGACAGAAACGTTACATAGGAAAAAATACAAAGAAAACAAATTTCATTATGCTTATTAGCAAAATCTTGTTACAGAAAGGTACAGCCTTCAGCTGAACGGTTGTATGTGTATGCTCTGTGTGTGCAGGCTTGTGAGCAAACAAACAATATGTACCAGTGTTCATTTCATGCTCTGGTAGTTCCAGGCTTATTTAGGGTTGCCTGGAGGATGGAACTGCCAGAGGCAGTAGGGTTACCTGGGCTGTATCTCTGGAAGCCACACTGGCTGATGCTGTAGTTACCAGTGCTGCAAAGAGAAGACAAGAGCAGCTGCAGCTCGTGCTCTGCCCGTCCATCCTCTCCTCAGGGCAAAGGCAGATCATTTCATATCCCCAAGCTCTTGAAAAACTACTTTGCCTAAGTTCCTAAGGAGCCGGTTACTGGTTGTTCATATGCTTTGGGTTGTGTGTTGGGTTTTTTTGGTTTTTTTGGGTTTTGGTTTTTTTGGTTTGTTTTTTTTTTTTGTTTTTTTTTTGTTTTTTGGTTTTTTTTTTTGTTTGTTTGTTTGTTTTTTTTTGTGGGTATTTGTGGGTTGTTTGTTTTTTGTTGTTTTTTTTTGTGTATTGTGTCTTAGTGTTCTTGCTTAAATAGCGTGTAGCTAGCTGATTATGTGCTTTTGTCTCTTTATAATGGCTTGATATCCAAAATAAAATTCAACTAACTCTTTGTAACTATCTCCTGAAAAAGAAACAAATGAGCCAACTTGCCTTTCAGGGCTCTGAAGGAGAGATCTGTTCCATGCTCTCCTAAAAATTTTCAGTAAGACTTATTCTTTGACAATCGTGACATAGGAAATATAGAGATAAAACTGAGATGCCTTGTAGGAAGGCTGTGTAGATAAATGCAATCTTACAATGTATTTCCACAGTCCTTCAAAGCAGTAAGAAATATGCCTTTAAAATTACTTCAGAATTGATACCAAAATGTATTATCATGGCTGTAATGATTTTTAGATATTTTATGAGATACAAGATGAGGGAAAAAATGGAATAAGATGTTGATCAGACTTTTCTTATAAATTTGAGAAACTGATTCATGGTATTCACTCAAATGTGCATATTACATGTAAAATTCCTGACGTGGTTCAAGATGTGCAATGTTTAATATTGCTACTGCATTCCAATAGGGTAATTTGTGTTTGTTGCTAGTTAAATAGATGATTATATAAATTTTTTCTCTGCTAATGTATATTTGACAAATTTTCCTCAAAGGTGCCTTGGCCTTTAGAGGATAAGTGTTTTGAGAAAAACTGTAGGAGAAAATAGCAAGAATTATTAATAAGATTTTTCAGAAAAAAACTTTGGATTCTTTTTTCCACGTCCCATGTATGAATCCACATATAAGATCTTTAATGTGGGTACTAAAACAATCTGGATACTAGTAGTCAAAACAGGTCGGCAACATCTACATCTGTAACACGGTTCATGCAATTTACCCTGTCGTTATATTCTGATTCTCTTGCAGCTTTGTATATGTTTACTGTTCTATTTATAAAAACCTGGTTTTTGTAGTTAGACATTTTTCCTTAAGCTTTTTAAAATAGAATCTTTTGCTATGCTGTATTTTTCATAAAAAGAGTTAACGTTTGATAAATTGAGAACTCGGATTTTCAGTGCTGCACAACCCTGAACAAGGCATTCTGGATGAATAAGTGAGTAAAGCTGGCAAAAAACGCTGGTTGAAGTATTTACAGGAATCAACACTTTCCCCAAGTGTTTTGTAAGAATTCAAAGTGGAAGCAAGCATTCAAAACATCCTTAGAGATCCCAGTTTACTGCCTGGGAAATATTTTGTGTAATGAAAAGTGGCAGGCAAAATGCAAAATCTTTTTCTTGAGATTTTTTTTCACTGTGGTGAACACAAAGTTTGCTAGCCAAACGTTTAGAACATTTTCAGAAACAGAAAGTAAAAAAAGACTCTAAGAAAATACAGAAGTGGTACTAGGAAAAATTTAAGTGGCCTGGAATTCTAGTAGGAATGGAAAAGCAGGGTGTCACAGGAAACTGCTGACCTTAGAGTGGCTAGCAGATAGAAAGAGGCTGCATGCACTGGGCAGATCACATCAAGTAGCCTTTGCCTTCCCTCTGTCTTGTTTCTTTTACCACCTGGATCTTTCAGGACTTGTGCTTAGTTTTTGGGGGTTTTTATGTGACTCTTGCCTTGCACATGCACATTAGAAGGTATATTTTTCTTTGTAAATTGTCCATGTAAGCCAAACCAATCCAAATGCAGCAGAAACTGGAAGAAAACAGTTGTCCAACTGCAAAAAGCATTTCTGCATGAATGTGCCTTGGGTTTTCGCTCTTTATTACTGTGGGAAAAATAATGTAATAAAGTGTTTTATAGAAGTGTTTTGTTTTAAATAAAATTTTTTCCTGTATTCTCTACTGTTTTGGAACATTTAATTTGCTTTCATAGAAGAAATACAGACATGGATTTTCAGTGATAAATGCATAAATTCTTTAATTCAGTTTGAAAAATGACTTGAATCTTCATGCACAAAAAATAAGCTTTTATTCTTGCACTCAATATATGTTGAATATAATAATATTACAAGTTACATGATTTCAGTTCTAATTGTTGAAATTTTCATAGCTCTTCCCATTTTCCTCCCTAGAACAATAATAGGAAGTAACTTATTTACTTGTTTGAGTATAATCAACAGAAATCATCCAAACTTCCACATCTAACTAAATCTATTGATTATTTACTGGGTTGGGGTCACTGTTTAGCATTTAGCAGGTTAGTCATTCAAATAGTTATTTTAAGATTGCACTGCAACATCAGGAACAACAGCAGTGCACCTTTGCAGTAGTAGGAATTATAAGGGTCATATTTATATCATATTTATGTACATATTTATGTTCAAATTAGAGATTTATAAACATATTTATGTTCAAATTGGTGTGTTCTGATATAAAAGCTTTCAAATCCAAGCTGTATTTTTAAATTATGTAGAAATTCAGGCACTTAAAGGTGAAATTTCAAATTTTAACTTCAAAATTTAAATCTTCTATTGAAATAACAACAGTTAATATTAGATTACTACAACTCTTCCACAGGTAGTAAAAAACCCCTGCACCAATGTGTAAGTTTAATCACTGTTAGGTAAGTTGACAATACAAGATGGTTACAAAAATGTAATATCAAAATTCTTGGGAAGTAAGTGATAATTCCTGCAAGTAGTTGAGAAAAGACTCTTATTAGAAAATATTTGATCCTCTGAACTATAATTCTAAATTGGAAGAATATTCTGAACTTTAGAAAAATATACATAAAAAAAGGAAATCAATGAATGCCTTGTTTTTACCTGTCTAAAATTTTGTGTTCTTGGCCATGACGAATTCAGAAATATTAGTCCAAATAACAGTAAATAAAACAGAACTGAAGTTTAGAAAAAAAAAAAATATTCTGGTTGCATTTCAAAAACTGAAACAAATGTGATTCCCAGGTGTCCACATATTTCCTGCTTCTCCCGTTCCTGTAAACAAAAAAACGATGTGTAAGTTAACTCAAACTACCATTATTTTAGTGTAAGGTTTAGCGTAAAATGTGCTGCTGGCTGCCTGCCACGGGAAGCCAAAAGCCTGTAATTTCAATTACACGGCATTTCAAGTAGAACAGGCCCTAATGTGGAAAGAGGAATTAGAGGTGGCAGCCGGTATTGTAACAGAGCTCCAAGAGGCCTTGTATTTTTACAGTATCAGAAGGTTTGCTCTCCTTATGTCCTTGAACAGATTATGGAAGCTGAAAATTAAATATTAGGTCACCTCTTTACAGAAGGTACATGTTGAGTGAAGAATCCTTAAACAAAATATTGCATTAAATAAATCCATTGCATGCAGAACATCTGTACTTGCCACCTGCTTGGCCAGAGTGGTAGGGACACTTGTAAACAAATACAGGTTCAATTAAGAGATTTTGGTCTGTTTTTTGGGGTGTTTTTTGGTTTTGTGGGTTTTTTTTTTGTTTGGTTGGTTTTTTGTTGTTTTGATTTTTTTTTTTTTAATTTAGAGGGATCTCTGTCAATGTTTCTATTTAAGATATTTAAATTATTCAGCAAAGAAAAGCTATGTTATCATAGAAAGCTAAGCCCAGGTGTATTCCTCACACTTTTATCTCCTGAAGCTACCTATAAAATTTCCACTTGGTTAGCAAAACCATGTAGAATCAAAAGTACAATAAAAACACTTTTAGAGCTTGCCAGGAGCTAACTAATTTGGTTTCACCTTTTTCTCATTTCATTGTTCTTGTTCAGTTTTGGTAGTCTTCCACATCCATGTGGGCACGCACAGAAATACTGGGTTTTTACCCTGAAACAGGCCAAAATTACATAGAAGTACACGCTGAATAGTTTATTAATACTTTTTATGGCCAGTAAGGAAGAGTAATTTATTTTCTAACAAAAATAACATTTTTCTAATTTATTTTCTTAATTTCCAGATGATGTTGTAAGTTGGAGCCCTAACTCTTGGTCTTAGCTATTCTGAAAAGCTGTACCTCTGTAGAACTCACCAGGTATCACTGGGTATTTCATAGCCCAGGTCTATTCAGCTCAACAGTGAGATCAGGATATTCACATCTGCACTGGTGTTTCTTTAGGGACAAAAGCTGTACGGATTCATGCTGTGTAGAATTGTGCTGCATGTTGAAGCACAGAGAGTGAACTTGAAAAAAACTTTCTTACTCTTATTCATGACCTCCTTAATTTTATTTCTGTTTCACATTGGCATTCCTGGTAAGTTACAGTATTTTCCAGAAGTTTGGGGAATCAGTGATGAGAGGGATTATCTCTGGCCTTATTGTGTGTAATTATTTATTTTAACAGTAATTTGGCTAAGGGATATAAGGAAGAAAAAAACAATAATGAATGTATTGTATGTGAAGAAATGATGGTGTTATATAAAGTCACTTAAGAAATGGACATACAGGCGACCTTCAAAGTTAACAAATGTATCCCAAGTGAACATATTTCTGGTGCAGAGCTCACTGCCTCACCTTCAAAGTTTGAAGGTGATGAACAGGACACAGACACAATTTTCCTCAATTTAGAAGGACAAGAATGTCTTTCAGTAACATCCTCATATTTTGATCTCATTAATCTTGTTAATGCAAATAGGCCATTTATAATTTTTGTGCTAATATTTATTATGAGTAATGAATGAGCAAGGGCAATGGTAGTTTGGAAAATGCTGAAATAATTGGAAGGATTCTATGTGCATACTTCATACATACATGCTGTATTTTTCAGCTACATTCAGTCTGCTATGATTATCATTAAAGTCTTAGTTAAGACATTAGTGTTTCATCTCTGCAGTTCCTGGCTTGGAGACAAAGGATAAGTTAGGGTGAAGTGCAGTAAGAATGTTTAAATAAATGGTTTGCAAGCATGAATCTCTTTCTTAAGTTCTTATCTGAACTGCTGCTATGTATCCAGTGGAGAGAAGAGGCATCAGGCAATTGTGCTAGAGCTGTACAAATTCATTTGTCCTTGCATTTGAATTGACGTGCTTCCAAAGCCTTCTTGATAACATCCCCTACTTTCAGCTTGTGTTTATCTATTAGAAGTAAGACTGTTGCACAAATGGTTTCCTGGAGACACTGAGGACCTCTGTCTGTGTTTATGCATTATGCACCTAGATGAACTCATAGTCTCAAAATGTTAAAAAGTATCTTTTAAATGCTCTGTGTTATTTAGAAATACATAAAAAAAATTACCTGGGCCTACCTCCAAAAATGTTGTTGGTTAAGGCCGTGGAATATTTAGGTTCAGAGAAAGAACAAAGAATGGTTACAATACAGTTTTAATGAATTCTTTGTCCTTTTTCCCCCAATCATTTTGATTCTCTATCAAGTAAGAATTTAATTGGAAGATATTATTATAATAAGCACATAATCTGTTATGAAATAAAATTGCTAATATTAAATGCCTCATCTTCCATAGATACTATAACAATACTGTTTTGATCTTTTGTGAAACTATTGCCTGAAAAAATGTCATAAGATTACAATATTACATAAAATAGAAAATGCACAAAATTTGGGGGAAAATTCATCCAAAGTAATTTTGGTTTCACAGGGTGTTGTAACTGTGTATCTGAAAGGGAGTTTGAATATGTAACAGTAGAGAACTTCCTTTACTCAATCACCTTTGTTTTGTATGAGTCATACATGACTACTGTGCATAAAGGGAAGAAGTGTAGTAAAGGCGAAAAATGCAAAAAACCAGCTGAGGCTTGTAGAAGATTCGTTTCCAGAAGCATTTCCAGGACATGGAAAGTGAAATCTTCTTGTCAGGCTAACCTTTGGAAGTATTTTTTAAGGAGGTCAAGGAGTTACTAAAAGCTGATAATAATTTGCTGTAATAAGTTTGAATAGTCCAATATGAGAATATTAGAAGAGCACTTTGATTGTCAAGTATTGCCACAGAGCACTGAGTAGTTTTTATTCCATATTTCATCAGAGTTGTATTTATGAATGAAATTGTATGGTCAAAAAAGGATTAATCCTTATAACCCTGGGATTTTTTTTCCTTGTGCTTTTTCCCAGATATGAAAATATACCCAATAAAAGGCAAATAAAAATGTCCTTTATCCACTATAAAAATCTGTGGACCGAGAATATCTAAAAATAGGTTGAAAAATGAAAAATTGGAGTTCTCTTACATACCTTTTCCCCCTTCCCATCTCTTGTTTAGTTTCATTTATTTCAGAGGAACTGATCACAGAATAATGAATTCTTCCATCTAGCGATAGATATTGGATAATTAATATTCATTTGAAATAAGCATTTAGGAGTATAATTTAATAGAGATTAATATTCTGTAGTGAGCTCAACAATCCCAGTTGTTATTTGGATGGAGAATTCCCAGTGAGGACCCAAGTGAAAAATGCGCAAAACCTCTTAGGGGAACAAGTGAATCAGGTCTAGTGAAATGTCTGAAATAAAAATGTTTGAAGGTGAGTTCACTTTTTGAGTAATTTACTATTTTTTTTTTTTTTTTGTTATTCCTCTGTATTTGCATGGGATTAAATACAGGTAGTTTTAACCAAGGAAGAATTAGCATAAAAAATTCAGCAAATGCAATAGTGTTACTGTTCTAAAATTTTTATGAATTTATAAGAACAGAGTTATCTGCAGCTTCGAACTATTTTGTATGCTGGTAAATTTGGCTGGGCATTTTGCATACACATGAACAGCATTACAGTATAGCTGTTGCTTAAAAAAAATCTGTTGTCATATTTTAAAGATGCATGGTTCACAATGGTCACTTGCATTCAAGGCAGTGTTTATTTGGAACGAATTAAGAATGATATAAAATATATCCCATATAACATTTTACTTCTGTAGAATTGTGCCTACTTTTCTAAAAGGGAAGGTAGCTACACTGTTTAGAACAGGGGGTTTTTGTGGGTAGAGATGATATTCATGTTCATCCTTTGAACTGTGCTCCACCTTTCCCTGTGGGATGAGAGTGTGGCCAGGGAAGTGCCATCACTCAGGGCAGTGATCTGCAGCAGCCCGGTGCCAGCCGTGACACAGCTCCAGCCTGACGGACTGTGGAGTCCCCTGTGCCCTCTGTGACTGGGCCAACACTTTGGGTCTCCCTCCTCTGGCCAATCATTCTTCTCCCTGAAATTATCTCAGTCTTTGAAATAGTGGCCTCTCTAAATTTGCCTGGCATTTAATGAAAAATTTAAAAATTAATAAGAGGTTAATGACAATGAGGCCATTGCATAAGCCTCGTTTCTTTAGGAAACCAACAAAACTTCCTAGACTATGGATGAAATGTTTTGGTGAGGTAATAATGTAAAATTTATTTCAGATAGGCTGTCAAGAATTGTTTCATTGATGCTTTTGTTTGTTGGTTTGTTGTTGGGGTTTTTTTATGAGCATGTCTTGCACAATTGGTCATACATTTAATAGTGTGTTTCACATAGGCATATCAAGTTTACCTCATAGTATATTTTACAAAAATTTCCTGAAACTATATTGAGTGGGTTGCAGAAAAAATCAAATAATTTTGAATACCACAGTGTTCAATAAAGAAGAGACTGGGGCAATGGTCTGTTTGCTGACAACCCTTTCAAACGGCTGTTTCTCTGATGATTTAGTTACCATTTCTAGGAATACTTCTTGCAGTGATAAAACAGTACTGGAAATTGTGATTAGGAAACTCTATGATATTCCCAGAAGTGCAGCTTTGCAGAGATGCTGAGCCAAATGTTATGGAAATTTAAAGTAAGTGCAAGCCTTACTAAGTAATTAGAACTGCAGAGAATGTAAATCATTGAGGAATTTGTCCTGTTATGATATTTCAGCATAGAGCAAGAGCTTATGTGAGGGTGTATATTTGAGTTATTTTAGAACTGCTTCTTTTTGACTAATTCCTACTATTTATTTTATGTATGTTAAGAAATGATATTTTGTAGTATTTTTTATAAAAGTTTATATATTCTACATAATAAACACCAAATTCCTGATCCTAGATGGGAACACCACTTATAAAATTGTTTCATATATAAATATAAAACCAGATTAAAAGTATTCCATTTTCTTTTTATCTGTGTAAGTCTCAGACAGTTTGGACCTTGGATGCCGTGACTCTCAGACCTGGAGGTTCCCCAAGGCAGAAACTCTTAAAGGACTCCTTAGCAGCAAAAGAACTTCAGACCATGGAAAAACACCTAGCTGGTATGTATGGGATCAAGGAACCATAAAATGCCTAGAAGTACTCACCCAGCTTGCTCTGCCAGTGTTTCAGATGAAGGAAAAAATTGTCTAACTCACATGCTGATGAAAACAGATGAAAACTTTAATTTATTTAATTGAAGAAAACACAATTACTGTTTTACTTGTAGATGTAATGAACTTCACAGTAAGTACACTATTTAAACAGTAATTAAACCATGTTAAATATACTGTAGTCTGCAAGCATAATAATGCCCCTTTTTTGTTTTGTTTTTATGTTTCACCCAGACTTATGCAATAAGGAGGTACTGATGTTTGACTTACTGTTAAATTGTCTTTAAAAGCAGGCTGCAGGATCTTTAACTAGAAAATAGAGTGCTTTTCAGGAAAAACTCACCTTGTTCATGAGAATTCTGGTTGAGTGAAATCTGTTAATTTGTGTGCCTTGGAACATCTGCAACATCTTTGATGAGGTAACCATTTCTGAGAAGTCAAACAAAAAAAAAAAACCAACGTGTGGGGTTTTTGGTAAAAAGATGTTTCAGAGCTTTATA
This sequence comes from Cettia cetti, assembly GCA_013401135.1. NCBI lineage: Eukaryota > Metazoa > Chordata > Aves > Passeriformes > Sylviidae > Cettia > Cettia cetti. The sequence continues at coordinate 104,311 of VZUI01039699.1, forward strand.
AAAATTGATGAGGAATATCCTAAAATTTAGCTTGCAATTTGTTCTTTGTTACCAACCTTTTCTATCTTCAGCTCTCATTGAAAGGTATGTCGTAGATCTATAGTGTGGTAGTCCTATGTTATGCATGCTATTTGTCATACGGTGAAAGCTTCGTAGGCTAATTCTATGAAAAGTAATGCTTCACTGGAACATAAAGACTTTATATGTAAAATGCAGGTGGAAATGAAATTTATCTGATCATTCTTCTAAGTTATTTAGAGAGTGAGGCAGAGAATGCTTTTGGTGTGATTTTTTAAAATACTTTGGATATTTATCTTGCCAATAACAATGGTGTGAAAGCTGTATCCTCTTTAGAAAGGAGGTGTTGCAGCTGAGGTCAAGACAGACAACAAAGCTATGAGTGCAGTGAGGGAAGCTATTTAGGTATAGGTTTTGCTCATAATGGAGCAAGAACTAAAAATTATGATATATGCAAATGAAGCCTTTTTAGGTGGGTTTTGTGTCTGACAGTAGAGATGCTATAATTCAAAAAAAATTTTTAATAGGTTCATAAAGCTTCCAGCTATTGGACCTGCAGCCACTGCCAAGCTAGACTGAAAAATCTGTGAGCCCTCTCTCTAAACTGAAACTCCCAGGAACCTCTAGTGGGAATGAGAAGAGCAGCAAACCAATATGTGGTTTCTGTAGCATAGCAGGGACCTGTGTATCCCAAGGGCCCTGCTACTGAGGTACCTTGTTTCCCCTTGTGGTGTGACTCAGGAGGAGTCTGATGAAGATCTCCCTACTTTGATTTATGTCCTAACTAGTCTCACTTCCATGGTCATACAAGCTTATGTCATGAAAAATGCAGTCCCTTGACAAAGCTGACAGTAATAACCACAATATTCAATTGAATATGGAATTTTAAATACTTAATTGACTGTAAACTAACTAGCTACATTCGCTTAATCTCTGAGATTCTTTCTGCAGTTGTGTGACCCACAAGATTTTCTCTCTCGTGTCATTGCTGTCCTGTCATTTGGCTTTGGGCCTTTCAGTAAAGCTGTAACAAGAGGTTCAGCCTTTCTGCCCTTCAGTAATTTTTGTCGGTCTTCACATGAAAACAGCCCAATTATTCGACATTGGACTATTGTATTCCTAATAATTCATGTCTTATTATAACACCAGTGATGCTTGAGACAATTACTCCCTCAAAGACAAGAATAACGTAATTTCCGTGAATAATCAGTTCAGAGTGCCGCAGATAATAATGCTGTGGTTTTGCTTAGCCTCATTTGTCTTATACATTTGCAGAAGTTCAAGTGTCTGAGATATCAGCAAGTCTCTTGTTTCAGTTCTCTTAGCAAGTGCAGTGGAACCTATTAATTCTATGAAATGGCTGCCTATCAAGGCAGTAATTTAGATGCCTGAGCTATGACTTGGATTACCTGTGTAATGATGAAATATGGCCCCGTCTCAGATACACCTTCTTAAGGGACCTGGCCTTCCCTTATGGACTATGTGCTGGATAAAAATCACTCCTAACATAAGACATAATTTGGTGTCTGTGCCTAAATAAGGAGCTAGCACCAATTGCCAGCAACTGCCTCAGTACCTTGATATTTGAAAGCAGCAGTTTTACAAAATCAGATACTGAAGCAATTTTCTTTTCCTGCTCTACATATGGCTCTTTTTTTTTTCTTTTTTTTTTTTTTTTTTTGTCTAAAATCCAGGCTCTTATGTTACTATGGCTGCTTTATATCACATTCAAATGGAGAATATTTTTTGGTAGGTGATTCCAGTATCTTACCAATTTGGTTTATTGGACTGATTTTGTGGTCTTTGTACACTTCTGGTAAATATTTTATCACAAGAAGAAATGTTAAACAGTTTGTAAGCGCATATGAATCACATCCTTATTCTGGATATTTTTTTATTTGAAAACAAAATGCCTTTGTGTTGCTCTGTTGCATTTTATTTTCCTTTAAATTACATCAACAAGGGTTTTTAAAAATCCTAAGTCATAATTCAATTAATTGTATTATTTAATATGGATCAGATAATACTGCAAAACTGGGAATCTGTGATTTCTTTTTCTTTCTGGTTGAAAAGCTTATATTAAAGCAAAATGAAATAGAAGATGTGTAAATAAAACTGAATGATTATTCTATGGAAACATGTAAATTATATGTAGAGAAATGATTATAATAATTGGTTTATCTGCAGGCTGGATTGCTATATGAAATTAAGGAAACATGAGCCAGCATATAATGTTTATTTAACCCTTATTAAATCATTCAATATTCATGCTATTTCTTAGCATAGTGAATTCACTACAGGCAAATTGGATGTCTGTAATTTTGCAAAGAGACAGACTAAGCTGGATCTTTACAAGACCGTATTCTTCATTTTGATTAAATCAAGTAGCCCACAGTATCATTTACTGGCCCCTGATTTTTTTGCCAGGCATCTTACACATTCTGCACCAAAAGTGGAGCAGGCAGCAGGTTAAGGGAGCTGCTTATTCCCCCTCTAAGGTCATGGGTCTGATCCCCATACGGGCCAAACTGAAGAGTTTGACTTGATGATCCCCGTGGCTCCCTTCCAATTCAGAAGATTCTGTGATTCTGTGGTTCACTACTCCACACTCATGAGACCCCACCTGAGTGCTGCATTCAGCTCTGGGGCCCCCAAGGTACCCCCAAGGTAAGAAGGATGTGGACCTGTTTGAGTGGGTCCAGAGGAGGCCGCAAAGATGCTCAGGGGGCTGTAGCATCTCTCACAGCCTGAGGGACGTGGGGTTGTTTGGAAAAGTGAAGGCTACAGGAGAGCTGATTGTGGCCCTCCAGTACCTAAAGGGGCCTGCAAGAGAGATGGAGAGGCAGTTTTTACACGGGTGTAGGGACAGGATAGGGAATAAAGGCTTTAAACTAAAAGAGAAGAGATTTAGATTAGATGTTGTGAAGAAATTCTTGACTCTGTGGGTGGTGAGGCACTGGAACAAGCCCAAAGAAGCTGTGGGTGTCCTGTCCCTATAATAACAGTGCTCAAGGCCAGGTAGGACAGGGCTCTGAGCAACATGATTTAGTGGAAGGCATTCCTGCTCATAACCAGGGCATTTGCAAACAGGTGATCTTTAAGGTTTCTTCCAGCCCAGACCATTCTCTGATTCTATGAAGTTTCAAAGTGAAAACACAGTGGAAGAGTAGTTCAAGATGTTCAAGTATTTCAAAATGGAAATAATTAATTTTAAAGGGTCAATTAGAAATATTTTTAACTGTGTGCTAGAAATATTGACTATGTTTTGAAATTTGGTAACAGCAAAATATTTAGTCTTTAAAAAGTTGAGAGACTTTGATCTGAGGCTTTCACAATTATTTCAGTTTTACTAGCTTTTCTAGTAATAGCATTTGAATTGTGTGTAATGTTGTATTACACTAATAACATGAAATTGGCATGGCTTATTTTCCTGTTTTCAAGATCTTATAAAGTATGTTGATGTTAAAGGCAGCACATCTTTAATTATTTAACATACAACATTCCTTTTGTACCTACTGGTAAACACGAATGAAAGAAAATCTCATTTTCCAATATGCAGTTTAGAACCTGTTTCTTTTAGGATTTTTAGAACCTGAAATAACTGTTATCAAAATTTAAAAAAAATTTAAATGCTTATTTTAGACAAGTTGACTTAATAAGTGTTTAAATGAGTAGAGCCTTGCTAATTTACAGCTTCTGGGACTGTGACTTATGCATGTTCATGGGAAATGGCATTGCTATTTTAAAGATAATCAGCTGTCTATGAATATCAAGTACAGTAGAGTACACGCCAGTGAAAGTGAAAATTCGTAACAGTCGTGTAAGATAAAATAAACTTGATTGAACTGCTTCTTAAGCTCTACATTTGTACTTGCAAGGTCTTCCAATATGTTATCAATGCTATCCTAAATTCCAGCTACTTTCGCCTGACTTTGATGTCGATATTCTGATTTAATTCATTAGAGGCATTATTAAATTAAATTATTTTAGGTGACACTTTCCATTCACTGTCCTTAATCTGTTGTGTTTTTAAAGCAGATCTTATTTTTTATGTCTGTGTGCGAGGTAGGGGTTGGACCACCTGATGGCTGTCACCTTTTCTCCTTGGACTCTGGATATTGGTGATGCTGTCACCTGCTGTGGCGCTGATGGCAGGCCAGAGCACAAAATTCACATTCAAACAGGATCACAAATCCAGACATGTCCGAGTTCAATAGTTACTTCCCTCAGAGTTTTGCTTGGGCAGTGGACAGCAGGGCCAGAAGCAAAAGTTTTACCTTGAGCCAGTTTTGGATTGCTCTTGAGTCCAGCTGAGGATGGCAAGTTTACATCACTGCTCCATCTTGGTTTGGTACTAATCTTGATTTTGCAGTAACTGTGCAAAAGCCACAGAGACATAATTTTGCTGAAACAAGAATTTTTATAGGTTGTGTTAATATTCAATGAAGAGGTAATATTTTATTTCTGCAGGATAGCTGTGTTTGCAGTGAATCAAATGTAAATAACCTTAAAGGAAATGCTTGCCAAACATTTGCACTGTTAATTCTGATGCCTTTTATTTTAAGCATGAATAGGTTTTCTCTGCACAGCTTCAGGTTTTCACTTGCATTGGAGAAAATCATTAAGAGTTCTAAACCAGAGAGAAACAGACAGTGAGTTTCTTTCTTTTCCGTTTGTTCATGTGTGTGTGCACAGACATTGAGAAGGACCTCGCACTGTGGGAAGAAGCAAGGCTCTCAAGAAGCCCTGGTGTCCAGCATCCCAGTGTGGTTACATCTGACCATCAAGGCAGTCTTCAAGCTGCACAGGGCCAAACCCCAAGGCCTCAGCTGCCAACTCCGACAGGCAAGAACATTCAGCTCCAAGGAAACAAATCACCACCGCTGTCCGCTAACAGCAGAACGCAGGTCTCCAGTGTCACTAACAGCAGTGCACAAACCAACAGGCCATCAGCTCCAGGGAGCAGACCTATGACCCCAAATAGCTTGCTGTCACGGCCTCTTACCCCTAGCAACCAAGGAAATAGGGAAAGCATTATTAGCATGCAAAGAAGCAGATCTTTGTCATCTAAGAGCCAAATGGGGAGGACCCTCAGTGCTGCTTCAGGGCTTTCTGTGCAAGTGAGTGGAGATGTTGTTGGAACTGTCACTACTCAGAGAAACAGTTTATCAGAAGTAAGATTTTCAATTTAATGTTTTTGCTATGTTTAATAATGCAAAGACTCGATTGCATTTTATGTTCAAGTAACATCAGAATACCTAATGTAACCTACTGTGCTGAAGAGAACTTGAAATATAATGATGAGAAAATTAGCAAGGAAATACTGCTCAGCTTTGAGAGGTACTCATTAGAGAATATCAGTATTATTACAGAAATCATACTGAAACACTTGTGTCCCCCAAATTTACCATGAGCTTGGTAGGGCTTTGCCTGCACTATGCATAGCAATTTTATTAACATTATAGTTACTAACAGGTGAATACCTCTGGAATATTAAACAAAACTTTATCTAATCTTTATGTTCCATGGTATTTTTTTTCCTGCTGCACTGGCAGTGCATGATATTTTCTTGATCTACTTTTTATTTCATATTTTTGGGCAATTGGAATGATTAGTTTGGCATCACTGAAAGGATGGGCTTTTTCAAAGCGCCAAACTGAATTGCAAGAGAAAACGTCCAATATTGTTGAATCACTGTCCAATACTATATGCATGGTACCTAGGCTGATTTACAGCATGAAAATTTCCTGTCACATATTATTGGCTTTTACAGGACTAGTCTTTATTTAAAACAAAACAGAAGAAAAAGTTAAAGTACCTTGTAAATTCTGAGTAGGATTCTCCTCTGCTAACCTTAGCTGCCTTAAAGATAACTTCAATGTGTGGGCAGTGGAAAAAAAGCACTTGTGAAAGAAAACCCCTGCTATCTCTATACATGCCTTACAAAGGTGAGTCTTTTCTCAGGATATGCCAGTCCTTCTATACTGACTTGAGAAGGAACTCTATGTCTAGACTGCTAATTTTTTAGTGGTGGAATATGTTGGCGCCCACCATTATTTCCAATCTCTTCGTAATCCATTTGTCAAAGCCTGAAGACCTTTTTTCCAAGACTGAAAATAATATCATACCTTTAGATTGTTTCTGAGGAGTATCATCTGTTTTAATAATCTGTTGGGTGTGGCACTTGACACATTGTGTTATCAATCTCATGACTTCTAAAGAAAATTTAAAATGTTGTTCATGGTAGTGTTGCTTAGGGTTGCTTGTAGGAAAATTAGAGATTAAATACTTAGTATAACCCTGCAGTTAATTATATGAAGTCCATTATTTGTTGTGAAGGAAAGGAAATGAGGCACAGATTACTCTAGAGTTTGGGAAAGAAATCTTACTTAAATTTGGTTGTGAAATAAATCCTCATTATTTTGGTGATTGAATGGCAGTGCACTAATCCCATCACTCGAGCTGTTTCTTCACTTTAAATTGAATATCCAGATTAAAGACATGAGGACTGAAGGTGACTGCAGTTCTACTGAGTGTCTTCACTGCCAGTTGATATATTTTCAAACCATGTTTTCCATGGGGGGGAAAAAAAAAGTAATTTTAACACTTTTTTTTTTTTTTTTTTAACATAAGTGACCACTTGGTGCCCTCTTTTGAAGTATGGGATGTGTTTGTACGTTAGAATTTTCTCACATACCAGAAAATGAGAACTGAAATTCATTTTTAACTAAAAAATGCTCAGAAGAAATGAAGGGTTTTGTTGTCTCCAACTAAATTCTTCACCCCTCTTTTCCTTCTTTTTTAGGCAGTCTTGTTCTTAACTGATACATAGTCATGTGATGCTAAGTGAAATTATTGTATATACTCCTGAAAGTATGTGTATGTTATGAGTGAAAGATATCCAGTCTGCCCATCACTTTTGATCTTTCCTGTAAAAAGGCAGACAATTAAAAATGCTTTCTTCCACAGCCTTTCTGTAGTTATAGTAATAATAAGCAAGAGTCCTATTTAATTTGCTTGTTACTTCTGTTTGCTGATAGCTCTCACAGTAAGTTCTGTTCTACTTTTAATATATGTATATATTTGTCTCGAGAATTTTAGGAAGTGAGCAATATTATTATGCTATTTTCCAGTTAGAGTAGCATGTCCAGATTCAGCCAGCAATCCACTGTAAAGCTGATGTTAAACCTCAGCATTTCTATGCAGGATCTTATCCTCTGTTAAAATCCCTTCTAGAAGTGACATGTTCTTTTCTTTCTCTTTGCTCACTGGGTACAATAGTACCTTGGCTGCTAGTGACCCAGCTCAGACCCTATTTATCCTTTCTGACATGCACAAGTGACCTTTGACATAATGGAAACTCAACTTGGGACTAGCTCTGCTTCCAAAGGGAAAGCTGCTGGTATGACACTTTCATACTGAAGATCTTCCTCTGCCAGGTTGTGAAGGCCCATGGATATCAGAAAGTAGCTGATGGAGATCTGGCCAATCTACCACTCCCAACCTCATTTTTGGAGTGTTATACAAGAAGCTTTGGGAGCCCTTTCAAGCTGTCTTTTGCCCACTTAAGTTCCTGGTCACTTTGAGAAGTGGATTTAGACAGAACATACCCAGGAAATACGTATGTTCTGTGCTGTTTTTTGCCATGTTTGACATTTCCTCCTATTTGTGGCCTCATGATTTCATTTTCTTGTGTCACAACTTGTCTCTGACCATGGAGATATATTTTAAAAAGGCAGAGATGGCTTGGGGTAGGAGAATAAGGGTCCTGTCTGTCTTTGTACTTTTACAGAACACAAACATATAAAACTTAAGGCTGATACTGTAATTTATTTTGCAACTTTCATTGTAGGTTTTGTATCCTCTTCCTGTATAAAACCAGTAAAATAAAAGAAGGGAAATTGCCTTTATTCTTCTTAGCCTTATGGTCTCAACTGGGAATTTCTACTAGATGTATACACTGTGGTTATATTGCCAGTCCTATAGAAGATACTATGATAAGATTTTGCAAATGACTCTGCTTCCTTACTCTTAGTTGATGTTAATGGAATTAATCAGTATAATGTTTATATATATTTGATAAGAATAAGTCAGTTGAAAAGAATGTTACTGGTGGGTGCCAGGAGCATGTTTTACCCTAAGGAGCTTTATTTATTTATTTATTTACTTGTTCATTTGTTGGGAATTTTAACATATCTCTCAATGCCTTATGTATGCTTCCTTGATTGTAATGTGTTTCAGATTAACATAACAAGTCTAAATAGAAAAATATTACTAATAAATACAATTCAAAGTTCTTAAGCTTTAGTAAACTTCATGCTGCAGCATGGGTGGTTTAATCTTGTTATAGAACAAATCTTAAATAATTTGGCAAGTACTTAACATATCAGCTGTTAAGAATGTTTTGGGGCTTTTTAATGCTCAAGACTATAATGATCTGAGATTTTGTGGACAAGTTTCTGCCTCCTGGCACACATAATATTACTAAGTTCTAACAGGTGTGTTTTATTATCAGCTCTGTTCAAGGCTGAATTGAATTATAGCAAAGAAATACTACCTAGAGAAATAGTTTTATTATCTCTATAAAGGTAATAAATCAGGGTTCCAAATCCTTTGGCAGAGATACTTTTATGCATGTTCCTAATCCTTTGGTGTTTTGTATAAATTGGCAAAGGAATGTTGAACCCTGCTTATCTCTTTAGGATGGATTCCATTAAAGTGACACAATTCTGTGATACTTGTCAATAGCTGTTGAGATGAAAATACTACTGACTCCCTTGTTTGCCATATCATTTTCTGAACACATGAAATTTTGCAATCTTTTTTTCAGATAGTTTTTAAGTGGTATTCAGCAATCCTTATTAGTCTGTCATTGTTAAGAGCAGGAAACTTCATCTTATTTGAATGTAGCCTTGATTAATAATATTTTTACACTTATTTACTGGAGTATAGAGCATAACTTGTGATGAGGCCTCTCTTTTTGGTCAGATACTCTCTTTCTGTTCCACTGCCTGGCTCAGGTCTTTGCTGTGTGTTTTTGGAAAATTAAAAAGTGTGTGGATCAATGTGAGAGTCACTCATCCCTACTGCAAGAATCCTGTTCCATGAGCCAAAACATGTTCAGTGTTGTAGTCAACAACTTTCTCAAGCACAGCACATTGGAAATGGCAATACATGAGTGAGGCCTGGAGCTCCTGCCTGCGTTTACTGCTGGGCCATGGCAGCAGTTTTTGTGGCATTTTTTAGCACATTACTGACAGAATTAATAATTTACTCCCAGTGAATTAGATCTTGATCAAGCAGCCTTCAGTCTCCCAAAACTGATTTAAACAAGCCTGGATTCTGTATTTAAATCAGATAGCCTAAGAATAAAATTTATGTTGTAGTGCAATTTAACTTTAAATGTGCAGGTTCTCATTTCAGCTGATGTAACACAAAAAGGGTTATTACCCCCTTTTATTTTCAAGAACTTATAAAAATCTGGCCAGTAATTTTATGATATCTGGCCAATGTTAAAGTTTTCTTTTAGAGACTAAACTTGCATGTTTGAACTGCTTTTGAAAATAAAACTGCATTCCAGTCTCATCTCTCCCCGTGAATATTGCAAAGGAATGTGTCAGAGTATTTTATATGTCTGTGTGTATACCTGTTCACATACATATGTGTGTGTCTGCATGGAAAAGTACTTTTATACACATACATATATACATTTTATTAAAAAGTAGGCAATTTTAAAACATTTTCAAAATATTATATTCAGCTGCATATGGATATTTAACCATGTAAAATGTTTATATTTTCATGTTTTAATCATATCTTGGAGACAAAAGTTTCCATAACATTTTTCCTTCCTAAGCCTTCTCCTTATGCAACAAAACCATAGGTTCTAAATCAGGTTTCAGGTGTTCTTATTAGACTAGAAACAGTGAGAATTTTGATGAATCAAAGCCTCACTTAAGCAAATTGCATTTGAAATGTCTGTGTAGTCCAAAAACTGCAGGATCAGATGTAATACCTGCAATTTTGTCCTGTCACTGCATTTCCAAGATGAGTTTGTATGTGTCTTATATATCTGTATTTGTAGTAGAGAGATAGCTGAATAGACCCCTTCATTTTGGTGGGTTTGAGTTTGATTTTTTGTTTTTGTTTGGTTGGGTTTTGTTTTTTGCTTTTGGTTTTGTTATATTTTTCTTTGGTTTTGTTTGGTGGCATTTTATTTTTTGTTAGTTAGTTTGTTTTGGGTTTTTTTTGTTTTGTTTTACTGAATAGATAAAGAAATTCTAAGGAGCCTGCACATCCTACATTCTGCCTACATTCCTGTTTTATTTCACAGCAAGTTGCTTTTTTTGTTTTTAAAGGCTTTCTCCTCTCTAGTTAATTGAGGCTAGTGCTTGCTGCAGTCTTCATTTATACAGAACAATTGTCTGTCATTTTATCTAAAATAGATCTGTTTGTGGCAGGATGAATTCTTACAACAGCTTCAACTTGCTCATCAACCTTGGATATTGCCGAGTGACACAGAAAGTGAAGGAGTGGAAGCTGACCAAGATAAATGTAAGTGTATGTGTAAGGACCAGATAATATGTCAAAACCCTTCAACTTTACTTCTGTTTTCCATATCTTCAAATAGTGTGGAGATGCCATTCCTGCTCACAGGAGCTTTTCTCACAAGTACCAATTATTTATTTGTCTGAGGGTTGAACCTTATGGGATTGATTTGCTTTTCTGTAGTCACTGAACAATGACAAAATGATCACAGAACACTATTTACTTAAGCTAAGTGGAACAATTTATCCTGATGTGTTAAAGTAGCTGTTCCAGATAATAAAGATAATAACAGGAACTTGAAATAGATAATCTGTTTAATAAATCTGTATTCACCAAAAAAAAAAGAAGCAAACTAAAAAACACCAGGTCTGAAAAGTAGAGCCTCTCTCCTTAGATTTGTCACTCCATTATCTCAATTTTGCTTACATTCTTTTTAATTCATCTGTATTAATAAAAAAGTTCTTAATCATACAAGTAATCCTCAATATCCTACACTCTTTGAAGTATTTGAAGTCTAATCATGGAAGTGGAGGTCAGCAGGATCAGAGCCGAAAGGACAAAACAAGTAACAGGCTATAAATTGCAATATTTTCAAATTGTAGCAAATTCTCTCAGCCTGCAAGGTACCTGTAAATGATCTTACTGTTTCATATTTTCTTTTTTAATTCATGTTAGTTTTGTGGTCTGCAAGGGTGAATATGCAAACTGCTTCTAACATATGAACAGATGATTTCATCAGCATGTTTAGGAAACTCAATACTGGTTAAAACATCAGGAGTTAACATATAAAACCCCATTTTCTATACAGAAGGGAACAGTTCTGTCAGGGATTAAGGATTTATAAGAAACATGCCAGATAAACAGATTTTTTAAAAAAAATTATACCTCTTTACAAAATTGGTTTTTTACTCATACATCAGTTTCACAAATTCATACATAGCCCAGAGTTTGACTGAAATTTAAGTTTACGCAGTGAGATTCTGAAGAGCATGTGCCAGGTCTTTTTGAACCCTAATAAAGTGTTATAATGACATTCTGTGCATCCAGCTGATTTTAGTCCAGGGCAGTAAGTCCAATTTGACTTGCACCAGAGCATTTCAGTTATCTTTGAGGTGAAGCTCACCTTAGGTGGCTCAAGACAGACTCTGGGACCTGCCTTTTATGTGCATGCAATTTTTCTGTAGTGAATTTACAGTCCCACAAACATTGGTAGGACTGGCTGTGCCCACACAGACTGATGCTAATTAAGTGACCAGGAGACTGATGCTCCAGGACAAATCAGATACACAGCATGGTTTTTTATAGTTGCTGTACTTGAATTGCATGGGTCTGAGGACTTCTGAGCACCCCAAATCCTGTGCTATAATATTCTAAGAATCCTGCTAGGTCATTGTCTCTGCCCCCAAAAAAAAGTAGTAAGTTAAAAATTAAAAGCAGGTTGTTAGGGTCAACACCCAAATGCTTCTTGAACAGTGACAGACTTGAGGTATTGACCATCTCCCTCAGAAGCCTGTTCAGTCTTTCACACCTCTCAGTAAAAGAATGCTCCCTGATGTCTGAATCTCCCCTGGCACAGCTTTGAGCCATTGTCATTTGTTCTGTCACTGAATACCGGGTAGAAGAGATCACTACCTCTCTCTCCACATGCCCTCCTCCAGAAGCTGTGGAGAGTGAAGTCAATCCTCAGCTTCATTTTCTCCAAGCTAGACAAGCCCAAAGTCCTTAGCTGCTCCTAATAGATCATTCCTTCCAGCCCTCTCACCAGCTTTGCTGACCTATTTCAAGGACCTTCACATCCTTAAATTGTGGTGCCCAGAACTGCACACAGTGCTCCAGGTGAGGCTGCACCAGTGCTGAGCACAGTGGGATA
>VZUI01039701.1:0-23245 GCA_013401135.1 Cettia cetti
CGGAGGCTCCGCGCCTTCCCGGCAGCGGCGGCGGCCGTGCCGGCCACCTGGTCCGCGCTCACCGCTCCCGCGGCCCAGCGCCCGAGCTCTGCGGCCCCCGCGCCCTGGGCAGCCTCTGCTCCGCGGGTCGTCGGTGAGTGGGGGAGCGGCCCTGCTCCGGGCGAGGCCGGTGAGTTCGGCGCTGGAGCAGGGAGCAATGCCGGCAACCCGGCGGGCAGCGCGGAGGGACGGCAGAGCCCCGGGAACGGTCCCGAACGAGCCATCAAACCAGCCGAAACGGACATCGGGAGATTCGGGGTTGGCACGCACAAAGCGTTTGGAATTGGTAGCTCCGGGCGAGGTTCCCCTCGGAGCGGCAATGGTACCTGATACCATTGTATCAACCTTTTCCTACTATTTAATATGTAACACGCAGTAAAACAACACATCACCGCCCCCAACACATCTACTCCTCAGGAGTGACAAAGCACGTGCCAGAGTGTGTCTAAAAGCAAGGGGGAATGCTTCAGAGCAGGCAGGCCATAGGCTGGCATCCTCACACGTGTCAGTTACCAAATTATTGCAGTGTCTTATCTTAAAGCACCTGTGGTTGTATGGTAAATTACATTACTCACAGACCAAGCTGAACTCCCTATGGAAGTCAGTTAAACAATTCAGTGCACTGAATACCACTTTGAAAAGGGTCTGCTGCCATGTGTAGCCTGACTGACAGTATATGATAATATGTACCCTTCAGATGATCCTTTGATCACTCCTTGAGGCTACTTTCAACGACTAATTGAACCAAATAGTGTGGAATTAGGACACTCTTACTATGCCTGATAAATCTCCTTATTCCTTTGTGGGTGTTTCGTTTCTGTGCTTTGCAGCCAGAGCGCCGCTCTGTGCTTCTCTCAGACCCTGCTTTGGGTGTGCACAGCTGCTGGGCTGTTGGTGTCATTTAAACAGAGCTAGGGTGAAGATCTCACTTTCAGGTTTAGGTTTGCCCTTCAAGGTACAAGACTGACTTTACAACGTAAAAAATAGCACAAGTGTATAAATTCAATATATCTCTAATAATTTAAAAGTTCTTTGCACCTTCATGTTGCAGCTGTGTGTCTACCCAAAGATATCACTTGCTGTATTTATATGAAATTGATACATCCCTTGGAAGGAAGAAGAACCTGTAATTTAAATAGATTTCTTATATGCATATTTGATTACTGTACAAGATGTATTGGAAGCACTTCCCTGACAATGAAAGTTTAGTTAAAGCACACCCATGGAGCCATTAAACCCATTGTGGAGGTCTAAGCAGGAGATTTGCTGAATTAATTAGGTATATTGAAGCAGCTTTTAGGATGCTATGGCTTTGATTCCATGGAGGTAGAATGCAAGGTGACAGTGAATCATTTGTAATGGAAAGCAAACAGCAAAATTTAAAATATATTATTTTTGTAGCACCACTTTATTCTGAGGTCTGAAAGTGAACCCAAGTGAATCCAACAAGGAGGACTCATGTTGAAAATTCTGGAGAAACTGAAGCAGGCTGTTGCATGTTAAAAAAAACCTTTTGAAGGCAGCTGCTGCCAGATCCTTGCATATTATGTTTTTATTAAGTACCAGCTTTTGATTTTTCCAGTATTATAAAAGAAAGAGTAAGCAGACCACATTAGGACAAAAGGAGTAATACACAATGTCAGTTCATGAAAAAATGCTGTGAAGCTATAAAAGCGTCTTTTCTACATGCTTTATTTAATAGAAAGCAGAAAAAAAGGAAGTGTGAATCTTAGGCATTGGCATAGGTTGTATCATAGTGAAATAGCATGCTGAGCCAAGAAGCTTGCTTGGAGCCTAGGGTGAAAAAAAAATGGCAAGGACACTTTCTGGTCAGGCAGATAAAAGGGCATTGACTATATATTTCATTTGTGTTCCTTACTTAATTTCTTTTCTCCTTTCCTTATCTTCACACCTTGTGCTCAGGCAGACCATCACTTCATTTCTAATGAGAAGGCAGTCATCCAAAAACCACCTTAATGAAAATGCTGCATTGCACTGGATTAACCCTGCTGTACACTGCTGAGGAGCGAGGTGCGTGGCATTGGGAGCTTCTGAAGCACAGTACCCGCAGTGCTTTTGTGATATTGTTATTTTCTGTCATCAGACAATCTGGAATACCTGGAAACACAGATTTGTTTGTGAGTTGCCCTTTACATATTTTATATAGTAAACTTTTGAAGAATATGTTTTCAATTAACATTGCATCTTTTTAATCCTGGAGTGTCGCAAGAGACATCAAAGGAAACGAGACAGGTTCCTTTGCAGGTGTCGTGGGTTCTCCTTTTATTGTGGGATGAGCTCCTCTTTTATACAGAAAGTCAGAGGCCAGTTTGATTGGTAATACAAAAGGTAAACCTTTCTACCAACTTCATCCCAGAGGGACATCAGAAGAAGGTCTGTCCCATAAGAAAGAATGTAAACATTTCTATATTTACAAAACATTGTTCTTCTGTTTACCAGAAGAAGCCTGGGAAAGAACCCTTTTTTAACATCAACACATTCAGCTTGAAAACTCAGGACTACACTGGAGTTTATTTGGGATATAGTAACATCCCCATATAGTATACATGGAGGAATCTGGCCCTATATGTAGTGCTCTAGTCTCTGCCTGTTACATATACACTTTTGACCACAAAAAAGAAATCCTAATCTTTTTCCATTTGCCATATTCCTGTTTGTATATATTAATTTACCTTACAAAAAACACATAACCTATTCTAGATGTATTGACATTCATTATTCCAGTACTACATTTTATATGCAAATGAGGTACATATAATTTCTGGGAAATTCAAAGTAGCTGAAATAGTATATTCAAGAACAACTCAAGGTGGTACTTTACAAAGAGGATAGAAAACTTTTTATGACACATATTTTAAATTTTATATGCTGTCTACTCTGATATTAAACATTCTCATTCCTATTCTTGCATTAGACTTTTTCTCAATTGGAATATTTAGAAAAATGTTTATTTTATTATGAGAATTTATTCTGATATATTTTCATGTTCTCTTTAAAATAATTTATGTACATAGAATTTTATATTAATTTATATTACAATATTTATGAAACCTGATAGTGCCACCTACTGCTGAAAAACCAACTTATAAAAAACTTGCTAGTTTGGGTACCTTCAGATTAAAGGGCAATGTAAGAAAATATCTGTTGAAATGTCAACTTCAAACCTCTGAAATATGTTGGAGACAAGTCCTGACTTGACAAGTCAGCTCCAGTCATTGAATTTCTGACCTTTCAACCAGTGACTCTTTTGACCGAAACTGTAATGAGAAGTGACTCTGAGGATCTGGGATTTTGAGTTTTCTTTATGTTACACTTTTAATAAAGAATTTTATTTCAAAATCAGTCCCTGTGATATCTCTAGAAAAACAATGATACAAGGAATCAGTGAAGCAACATTTATTTTTCACTATTTCACTAGCAGTAGGAAGACATCCTCTGTTTTACAGAGATCTCTGTATGAAATGTAAACCAAACAGCCTGGAATTAGCATCACATGTGACAAAGTTCTGTTCCCTTCTTACATCACAGAGTCATGAGATGGATCACAGACCCCTGCTAATTGGCATAAGATGGCATGTTTTCAGCCACCATGGCTGGAATTCATCTTCCCTAACCCCTACCATCTAAAAGGTAGATGAGGTTAATATACAATCTGAAGTACAGTACTGGTTCTTTCATGTCTTCATGGAGATGACCCTGTCTCTAGGACTAGTGAAATGGTTACCATATTCCTAACAACCTTTGCTCACATCTCAGACATTAAGTATTGCTTATGATTTCATTCCTGGGAACCATGGAAATACAGGAAGTGGTAAGACTTTGTACATGAATACGAGTAAGTAGAATATATACCCTTAATCTTCCTGAGGGAAGTTCAGCTTTAATTTGATTCAGAGGAGGCAGGAGCAGTTGGTCTTCTGCTGGTACTTGTCTCATCCTGTAGAATAAGCTGGCATTGATATGATTTGAATGCATGATTGTCAGAGTTTCTGTCTTGTTACAGCCTGATGACTTAACCTTAGAAATCAACTTCCTTTTAAGTTGAAAAATTCTCAAGAACAATGTATTAAAACAGATAAAAGATGACACAGGGATGTTTTAGCTATTGCTGAGCAATAGTGCACAGTGTCAGGGTCTTCTCTGTTTCTCGGGCTGCCCCAACAGGGAGCTGACTGGGTGTGCACAAGGAGCTGGGAGGGGACACAGCTGAGACAGCTGACCCCAACTGACCACAGGGATATTCCAAATCATATGATGTTGTGCTCAGCATATAAAGCCGGGGAGAAGAAGGAAGGAAAGGGCAATGTTTTTTGACTGGGGTGTTTCTCTTCCCAAGTCACCAGTACCTGTAGTGAAGCCCTGCTTTCCTGGAGATGGCTGAATGCCTGCCTATGATAAGAAGTGAATAAATTCGTTGTTTTGCTTTGTTTGTGTGCATGGCTTTTGCTTTCCCTATTTAACTTTATCTCAGCCCACAAATTTTCCCATTTTTACCCTTCTAACTATCTCCCCCATCCCACTGCAGTAAATGAGCATTTGGCTGTGTGGGGCTGAGCTTCCCACTGGGGTTAAACCATGACAATCCTGTTTTGGTGACCAACTTGAGGCTTAAATGCTTTGAAGTAATGTCAGGTTTGGTCGGAGTTTGCTAGACTGAATTTACAGCTTTTAGTGCTATTTAGCTATCAATCGGCAGAGTGCTGTGCTTGCCATAGGTCTTGCTTGCTCTGCTGCACATTAGTCTAGAGCTTGTTAGTGGCTTCTTTTCACTCTGGCTGTTTGCTGTAGGGCTTATCATCCTACCCAGCTGTGCCTGGGAGCATTTTGATAACAGCCGTGGCGATGTGCCTGGGCTGGCCCACGGCCTGGGCCTCCCTGCTGGGCCAGACGGGCTGCAGCGCCAGTGTCCGCTTGAATTGAAGGGACCCGACCTGTGGACAAGGCCCTGCAGGAGCAGGACAACCTGAAGTGGCTGTGGTTGTGGATAAGAGTGTGTTGGAGCAGAAGCATCTGTGGGCATGGATGCATCTATAGCCCAGCAGGTACACCCCCGGAGAGACTGTGGCCCTTGGATAAGGCTGTGCTGGAGGAGGTGCACCTCGAAGTGATGGTGGCTGTGCATAAAGCCACATCAGCTGTACCCTGGAGAGACTGTGGCCCATGAGTAGGTCCACACTGGAGCAGAGGCAAGGGTAGGAGTCCAAAGGGACCAGAGATGGAGACTCGAATGGATACACCTTTAAATTGTGCTAAACTATTATCTGAGTTGCATGTTATAGGATTACTGTAGCAAGAACCACTGCCAGTGGAGAACAAGCCTTGCAAGAAGTGGAGCATGTGCAGCAGTGACCCGACCTGAGGTGGCTTTGATGCCCAATAATTCCGCACAACACAGCAGCTCTCTGGTCCTGGGTGACCACCAGAACAGATGGAGCCTAACATCCTGGACTAAATGAATTCAATGGACATTTCACAGGCATTTTATGGACGTTGTCCATTTTATGGACATGATATCTGTGAAGATATCAAAGGATGGGAAAGAGGAAGGTGATTAATGAGGATCTGTTGGATAGTATGGGACCTGAGCATCATGTAAATAGTAGGTCATAAGGTGTGGAGATTGTACTCGCTATGACTGGGATAGAGTTAATTTTCTTTGTAGTAGCTTGTATGGTGCTATGCTTTGGATTTGTGACGAAAACAATGTTGATAAAACACTAATGTTTGTGCTTCTCATGTGTCACAGGGAACACCTGCACTGTGACCAAAGAGGAAGATGAGCACTCTCACTCTTGGATAGGTATTTTCCTCATATGCAAAGTGCACGAGTTACAAGTTAATGAATTGCACATTATGCATTACAGAACTTGTGAGTTAGAAACCTCATGACTGATGTGATGAATTAGTGAATTCATGAGCTAGACTAGTTTGTACAAAGGGGACTGAGCCCTTCTTCATCGTGTTTGCTTGCTTTCTTAATGAGATTATAAAACAAACTTTAAATTTCAAACATTATCCTGTGAATTTGAGAGATACAAACAGACCATGACGGATTGAGTAGTCTGTGGCCCCTCTCCCTATTGCCTGTCCAAATATTTTAAAACAGAGGCAAACAGGCAGTGACTAGGGATCCTCCTCTGAAAGGAGTAGGGGAAATCCTTCATAACATTTAAGTTCTGTGTACCTTGTCTACCCCACATTTTGTTTTCCTTTAAGGGCTCGGCCAAATACCTCTGGTGGCTGCTTTTTTTTTTTTTTCTAGGGAAGTTATAGTTCACCCAGTCCTCCCCTCTTGTTTCACTCACGATGGTCTATGGACTTTTAGTGTTAATATGTGTCAGCCTAAATAATTAAAAGCAATGCACACTGTATCCCAGAAAACTAGAAAGATTGAAAACATGCTTTGTCCATCACAGAGAAATATGCAAACTCAAATCACAGTCAGCAGGAAAATGAATAAGCTATTTGGCAATACCATGTGCAACAAAACAGCATCATAAAAATGAAATTATTTAAAGTAGCATTCAAATCACGCAGTCATCATTGATTTAGTTTCCAATTATACAGAGGTAATTGTATTAACAAACTGCCTTATTCAGTTTGGTGGGAAAACAATTGAAAGTTTTAATGTCCTGGCATCTGCAAATAATAAATGATATGATCTGTGCATCCAATCCAACTAGAATCCTAATGCTTGTTTTACCCAGGGCATACTACAATATCAACATGCCTGAGATGGAAGATACTTCTATGACTTTCTGGAGCCAAGACAGTTCTGGAATAAAACTAGAACAGAATAACTGTTGTAGAAATAAATATTGAAATATGCTAAAATAGATAAAGTAACTTATTCCAGAATTAATGACCCTGTATATATATTACTATTTACAGTACAGGTTCAATTGTGTGAATAGAAAAGTTTGCAGCCTGCATTGCATTGAATATAGTGGGAAGAGTTTTAAAAGACTTCATTTTGTGACTTCAACTGCTGAAGTCAGACTAACTCTAAATAAACATTTTACAAAGACTCTAAAAGCACCATGGGCTTTAGAGTCAGACCCTCATGTTTGATATGCTGTTGAATCCCCCACTATCCTCCAAATGTTGGAATACAGTTATGCTATACATGAGCTGACCCAGCTCCTGCTTGCCTTTCTTTCCCTTTAAATTCTCAAGCATTCCCAGGAGCCTAGATTTTTCTGAACTGAACACTGTAATTGTTCATAGATTTTTTTTTTGTTGCACCTTCCATACCCCAAAAAAATCCAGGAAGTGTGAAAGTGAGAATTACGTAGAGGTCTCCTTGACTTTCATTTTCTGATGCAAGAGATAATACAAGCATTGGTATGATATTTATCAAAGTATTTTAGTATACTAAATCTATACAAATAGAACTCTTAACAGAAACTGTCTTTAATCTATGGTTTGTTCATAATCTCTTCTAGGGAATACCTTCCTTATCTTCTAACTCTTCATTCTCTGTGTCCTCTGTAAAAAAATGGGTTGCTAAACAGGGGAGACTACGTTATTTACTGCTCTGATTTTCAGGGAGAATGGGACAAGCTGGCTGCTTTACCACCCTTTATTTTTTCTTGCCTTTTTTCTTTTTTTTTTAGCTTTTCCTCCTGATTGTCACATGACATGGGAATATAAAACGTTGTTTACTCCCTCTGCCTCTTGTCACGCCCCACATATTCTGCGAATGCAGCAGGCGGTTTGTCATGACCAAGTTTAAAATCTAAACAATCTGCTGTCTCTATTCACACTGTTCTGCAGGAGGTGCTCTTGGAGCAGCTGCACAGGTGCTGGCCCAGGGTAAAAAAGACTGTATTTGAATAGGAAGCAATATCAAAGAATCAGGGTGGTCCTTAGCCCTGGACTGGATCATGTGCCTCGTCTTTATCTAAATACCTGTTAGAAACGTGGGAGATTTGTCTCTGAGAGTGAGTTTCTGAGAAAACAAAACCTAAGCTTGATTCTCAGAATATGTAACTGCAACCCTCGTTTTTATGCGCTCTGGGGATCTGCTACCAGAGTAATTTTGTGGCTGCTCAGCAGCAGCAGCTAACAAAGCACTGTCAGTATCCCTGGCAGCCCATGACCTGCTAACCCCTTTTTTCTACTTTCTCTTTCTAAGTAGCTTGTTCCAGAAGAAGTTAGCCACTATGAGTTCTCCTTAATCTCTCTTAAAGGTTTGGACAAGTTAAACATATGCACGTATTTCCAAATAAGCTTGGGCACCAGCCAATGATTTTCTGGCTTTTTTCAGAATTCTTTCTCTTTTTTTTTTTTTTTTTTTTTTTTTTTTTTTTTTTTTTTTTGACAGTGTTGTGGATACAAATTGCTTAACCTGATGATGTTACAGCTCTTCATGTGGAGTCTAAAATGACATTGCTCTTTTGCCTTACTATATCCTGTGCAAACTTGCATTGAGCTGCCAAGGAAGAAGGAAAGCTTCCCATCATTTTCTTTTCCAGTTCAAACTTTTCAAGCTATTTATTCCACTGAAAGATTGCTTGGATTGTTTGTACACTATTTATCAATTTGCCTTATTCTAGATCAAAACCACTACTTTTAAGTGCATCATTTCTTTACACCTCTTCTATAATTCTTCATTGGTATTTGCAGATTTTTGAGATGTACAATTGTAAATGTCAGCAGTGTTCTGAAGTTTACTTCATTATCCTGTTGAAAATATATATATATATATATAAAATCAGTCCTCAGCCCCATATCTCTTAGAGCTCAAACATCTATAGTTCAATGTATCTTTTGATTGAGGTGCCCAGTACACACTGGGGTTTCCAGCATAAGGTAAACCACGTTTAAGAGGAGGAGAAGCCAATGTGGGAGCTGGAGCAGCAGTTTGGTAGCAGGCAGAGCGAGGCAGCTGGGCTGTAAGCAGCCTGAGAACATGCCAGGGAAATGGCTTGCTGCTGGCAGGGTGGCAGCAGCAGCAGCAGGACAGGAGCAGGAGACACGACAGAACTGCAGATGTGACTGGCTGAAGACTGGTGTCAAATGGTCCCAACACGACCCACCCCAAACGACTGTAATCCTCATTTTTGGTTCAGCTGCAGGGCTGATAAGGCTGCCACTGTTATGAGCTAATTGTGCTCAAAGGAGTTGCCCTGTTGTCCCTAGAAAGCCATGGAGCAGTGGCGCTGCTGCTGCAGCCCCTGCGTTACACGAGGCCAGCGGGGGAGCCTGCAGTGCACCGGCGCTGCAGTAGCAGCGCTGAGCTGAGCAGTCAGGCCCGCGCTCAGGGCACGGCTGTCCTCGGCAACCCACAGCTGGCACAGCAAAGCCAGCTAGAATTCATTTTTCAACTTAAATCTTTACAAAATATTATTTGAAACCTTTTTAAAGGATCTACTACATTGCATGTGCTGCCTTCTTTTCAGCTATCCCTTTTATAAATCTGTCTGAACAGGGTTTACACAGTTTACACTCAAGTTTACACAGTAAAAAATTTTTAACAAGACCATAGTATTTTTAGACTGTGGCCCTAGAACTTTCCAGATGTTGAGCAATATTACACTGTGCAATATTTCTAGTAATACTCACTAGGAACAGAAATTATGCTTAGGAGAGACTGATGCCAAGTACCACTCCCTTTCCTTGTGAAAACTGGTGAGATGTTTTGTTAATAGATATATCTCAGCTTTCCACATCTATTGTGGTGATCATTTATGTTGTAATTGCAGTAAGTGTATTGTGCTCCAGAAACTACAGCAGAATGCAGTTACTATCCCAATGCAGCAAACATAAAGGATTGCCTGTATTCATCTGCAGTTTCTTAATTGATTAAGAATCTGATTTTCCATCAAGCTCTCTGCAAGGTCACAAAGGCTGCTTCTCTTAGCATGTGCAGTGTGTATTACGTTAGCTCTCAGACTGTTTTCAAGGGCAACAAGAGCTGGAGGTGTGTTGCTTGATGGAAACAAGTCCACTGAATGTGTATGTTTTGCTTAGGTGAGCTGATAATACCAACCAAAAAAGTAGGCCTGGAGTAGCCCCCATGCTATAATTTGAGATATTTAACACCTTTGCAAGTCTTATTAGGTTACTATGCAAACAACAAAAATGAGAACATTTTGGAATGAGATTTTGATGCAGTTCACACATGTAACTTTTTCTCTGCTAATATAGACAGTAAGTCTGTATTAGTTGGCTAGATTTGATAAACTAAATTGCTGGGACTGTGCCTGATTTCCTTGCAAAATGTGAAGCTGTTTTTAAGGAGATTTGTTGAGAAAACAGCACAGTGAATTTCACTAACTTTGGCTGGCTTGTAATGGAAAGGCCTGCAGTTACCCCCAGGCATTAACTTGATTACATGAAGAATAAAAAATACAAAATAAATCACATGCTTTAATTCTAAATTACATTATTTGATGTAATAAGAACTTCCATACCAGATAAAATCTAAATTAGTTGTCTGCCAATAGTAATTCCCAGATGTCTCTGAGGAAATTGCCCTATTCTTCAACCTCCTTTCCCCCCTCTGCAAGTATAATTGATAATTATGTAACAGCCTGACTGTAGGGGAAGTTATTTTCTAACCTCAGGCTGGTGGCTGATTTATGCCCTGAACTGTGAACATTTATATCCATTATGAATTTTTATCAGGTCCAATCTAATTCCCCGCACAAATGTATGAATATGTATGTATAACCTGTTACTGAATCCTGCTAAGTACTTGGCCTCAATACTATTTGCCAGCATGTTTCAGGCAATAATACAGGCATATTATTTTTGACTTTAAATATAATGCCTTTTACTTTCATTATGACCATCAATATTTGCTTGGAGAATGTATCAGTGGTAGTGATAACCCCCAATATCCTTTTTCCCAGTAACTGCCTGCTCTGAACAGCTCTAAACCCTCAGCTGGGTCCTGTGTGCCTGTGCTGGATCAGAGGGTAACAATCTCCAGCCTGCCAACATTTCCTGCTCCATCCCTCTTAGTCCAGACCTCACTTTTTACATTATGGGTTGACAACAGGCAGAAGGATGATGCTTGCAGTAAATGAAAAGGTTAAAGTGTCTTTAGGATTACAACTACTCTGCTGCACCATGATTTCCTGAATTTGCGGTGGTCATTATATTTTAATGTCAAGAGAAGAGTTTATTTTGGGAAGAAGAAGTTGGTTTTGACTATGGGAAAAACATTAGTTTTGATTTGTCTTGGGTGAGGTTGAAGAGGTGCTTTTGTAAAATACTGGGGAGGGAGGACTTAATCTTGGGGTGGGCTATTACAGGTACATTTTATCACAGGAAAAGGGTACATTATGTTTGATTTGGTGGAAATTGGTTATATCTGATAAAAGAAGGTTGGATTAGAAGTGATTCTGAATAGAAAAGTAAGACCTGTTTTACTTAAAGATGGAATTTCAATGAATGTCTACATGGGCTGACTACTGCCATGATAAGAATAGTTGGGTTTTGACTAGAGGCAAAAGAAGATAAAAGACTGTAGGGAAGATCATGCAGAAGCAGCAAGAAAAACCAGTGTTTTCCTTTTCCCTCTCAGTACTGAGACATTATTGTTGGAACCTGAAATGTAAAGAAGACAATGAGACCAACTTCAGTGGTCCATGCATGAAAAAATCCTCATAACACACTCTCAGTGAGGAACAATTATCAGGCTGGAAAAGTTCATTTATGAAGAACAGGGATATACACAAAGCCAAAAGAGACATGTGGGGTGGTTACAGCAGACAGTTGGCAGTAACTCCATACAGTGATCACAGTCAGTATTAAGCATCTGTGGACTTAACCACAAAGCTTCGATTTTGGTGTAAATTCTTTAGCTTGGGATTGAGTGCTGAGATATGGTCTCTTGTTGGTTCATTTAATTATATAATGAACAGCTCTGAAGTTTTTATTTGGATTAAAATTTCCCTGGAACTCAAGTAATTTAGATCTGAGGTTCTGGCTCTGGTCCCTTCCCAGCTTGTACTCAATATAAATTACTCTCCTAGAACCATGACATGTTCAATTTATCCTCCATTTTAGAAGGCTGAAAAATGCATGCATAATTCTGTGCATGCCACACTTTCTGTAATCTACTGTGACGAATAGACCAAATGACTGAAACTGCTAGGTAATGCACTTTATTTTAGTCATGAACCCACACCCAGCCATAGTTAAAATACCAGCCATTTGAATTATTTGATTTGAATCAATGCCAAATTCAATCTTACGCAAACACAGAAAGAGAGGGAAAAGAAATCCCAGGATTAACCCAGTGATTTATGCATGGGACTATAAAGCCATAACAAGCAGCAGTTGGCCAATTGTACCAAAAGGAGTGGACCACCATGAAAAATCTGACAACTTTTCATTGGAGCTGCTATGATTGAGGGTTTGGGAACATGGTGATACTTGTACACACAGATAATGACCAGAAGAAAAGTAGACTCAGGGACCAGGATTCCCCAAATTCTACCTTCTGTGAAAAACATTGGTCAAGCTCAGTACACCCATCTCGACTCACACAGGAAGGATTTCCATGGTGCAGTACAACAGAGGATAACAAATATTCCCATTCTGGATATAAAAAGAGAAAACAGTTAAATCACACCTTCTGAGTGAAATATATATTTTTTTTCATGCTCTAATTCCTAATAACTATGTCAAATTAAGAGCTTTATCCAGAAATAATGAACCTTGGTGTTGAGTTTGGGTCTCCTGGGTCAATCTGACTTGCCCATTAGGGCCACAAGTTTAGGTACAGGGAGGCAAAATTCACCTGAACATTCCCCAGGAGAAAGGAGGACTGCCTAGAATTGTGTCAGCATTAGACATCCCACATGGATAATGACTTTGAGGATTATTTTATACTCTGAAATATTACTATTTTTCTACGGGTCCTTTTTACCATGTAGCACTGCCATGTTTGCATAACCAAATGATAAGAAAGGCAGCCAAAACAACTTTTTAGCTACACCTACTAATTTCAGTATTCAACTCAACGCAACCAAAGAGGTTTCTGGGTAGTGGCCTTGAAAGCTTGTTACTGCAGTTCTCTTTCACCACTGGTGCGCAGAGAGGCTCTGAATGAACTTCCTCTGAAGCTGCACATGGAAAGCTCCAACTCCTTGTAGCTCTTTAAGCAATTTTCTCCTCAGCCAGAGATCTAGCCCCTAATTTGATGCCTCTCGGTGGAAATTTTTTTTCCTCTCAATTGTCATGCCAAGCAGTTGTCCGCTTTGTTAATTTTTTCACAGAAAGGCACCTGTTCAATTTTAGATACTGTTCAGCCTGTTCCACTTCAGTGCTCTGCACTACTCCTCCGAGAGCCCTGAGCTCTCCACATATTTCAGGCTGCCAGCTCTCTTATGTGCTTTTCCCCAGCAGCCAATTTTGCTCAGAAGCTCTTACGACTGAGCCAGCTTCCATTCCTTCATAAAGGGATACCCTCTTGTTATTGCAATTGAGGAGTTTCATAAGAGGCTTTTAATGTCTCCAGAGTGTTGTTGTGTACAATAAAATCTTGAATTAAGCTTTACCTAACACTTGTTCATGCAATACTCATTTATTGGCAAATTGCATTTATTTCTGCTGTTGACAAATACTTTTAGGTTTATTTCTAATACCACAATTACATTATCAGATTAAAATAGGCTTAAATAAAATGTTATATGCTTAGTTTGAGTAGCAGGAGCATTTCCAAGCCTGGATCACTAGTATGTACACTGCCATCTTGTGTCCCGAAGTTCTAGATAATATAAAAATGCTCACTATCCATAGAGATTTCACAAAATAGGAGTTAGCTGTATGAGTGGAATCTGCAAGGTTATCAAAGGATGTTTACTGTAATTTCCTTCTCTTTCTTGTAAAATGTAAAATAGTAATAAAAATAGCAAGTTGGCTGGTAACTCTAAATCCATCTGTTCTAAGGATCTATTCCTTTTAGTGATTTGTGGGTAACACAGTAAAAAAAAAAAAAAAAAAAAAAAAAAAAAGCTACAGAGAAAATTCTGCTACAGCCAGGGCACTCTTTTCCAGCAGTAAGGTCCAATATTGACTCCAAGGTACGGCTCTGTTGCAAGGCAAGCTCTGAGCTGGTGTGGAGTTCCCAGAGCAGTTCTATGCCAAATGCTTCTCTTCTGCCAAAAGGGGGTATGATAGAAAAGAGTGAAGACTTATATTTTTAGCTGTAATCTCTCCCTTTGGAGCAACCATGGTCTGAACATAACTAGATCATCACTGAGTCTGCTCCAGTGCTCACTACAGGACTAGGCACTTGGTTGCAAGAGGACCTAAAGTCACATGTACTTACAAAATGAAGGAAGTGAATCTAACATTTCTGCCCCACAGTGTTTATTGAAAACTGAATTCAAAACACAAAACCAATGAAATTTTGGTGGATGAAATAAGTACTGCATGCTCTTTCTCTAAAAACGATCATTTCTTCATAACATGCTAATCAAAGAAGCCTTTTTGTACATTCATACTTCCAATTTCACTGTATACAACAGTATTTAGCTCTGCCTTTTTGTTATGTTTTTATTAGTTTTAGCTACTTTCTTTTGCTGTTTATTATTGCAAATGTGTAGGAGCACTCTCAAACAGTTTTGAAAATGGCTCTATAAAACCCCAAAGATTTACTGTATGCAGTTGTTGTTGCCCGAAGCAAGATAGGGAAAAGAGTGCAAAATCAAATATTAAGCTTAGAGACACCTGGGGCAGGGCAGAAAATTTAAAGCCTATCAAGGTAGTAGATGCCAAGGTAAAATGGGAGAGAACTTTAGCAGAGGACAGAAGAGCTCTTGGCCTTACCCGCTCAGACATTTGCCTCAGTTAGTGGCTTTCTATGCCACAAATTTTTCTTTCCACCTGTTTAGCTTTCTTAGCCCATGTGAACATACTTGTGTGTGTGAACTTAGAGTATTATTTGCCATCTCTGAAAGGCAAACACCCATTATTGTCTGAGGCAGGCAGGGCTTCTGTCTCCCAAGGTCATTTTTTTATGCCTTACATGTTCAATAAACAATGACACAGAGTTTAAAGAACCTCCCTTTCTTGTGACATGAGCAGTTACAATGACTTGAAAGAGTTTTTGCCCCTGTAACAATACTTTTATAATACCTTACTTCTTTATGAACTTGTCTTCAAAAAGCAACCTGTGTATTGTGGTCTGGTTGCATAACCTCCTGCTCAGTAACACGAGAACATTAAAACTGTTTGCACAACACAGTGTTTAAGTAACGCAGAAAGCTTATTGAAAAGGGCTTTGTAATTTCAAAATCTGGAATGCTTGATAAGATTGATAATGCTATTTTATTTACTTTATCTGCCTATAGGATTCCTGCCACTTTTCTTAGTTTTCTAGTGGAGAGTCGTACTTCCTTACTTTATATCCTTTGCTGTGATTTTCAGATAGAAAAAGCTACTTGGCTCCATATGAGGAATGATAAAACAGTAACTCCAATACTGCTCAAAGTTACATAAAATGAAGCAGGAAACTGTTTTCTGTAATCTCTGTTTTACTGTAACCTTTGATGGGGTGTGCATTTACCCCCCTGGTGACTGAATAGCACTGGCTGTGATAGTTAGGGGAAAAGCAGAAGAGGGAAAACTACTGTAAACAGAGCAGGTCTGGGAGGAGAACTGATGTCTTTTGTGTCCTCCGTTCCTGGAGATGTTGGCTGACACAGCCTGTGACTGGTCAGTCCAAGCCTCTCAAGTGGCTTTTGAGTGTCTGCCAACAGTTGCCATACTGTGTTAGACTACATAATGCCCTAGCAATGGATGAAAGTTTGTTGTTTCCATTTCCAGTTTGCTTTCTGTTAGTTGGTTCATTTTGTCACTGTGAAGACCTTCACTGATGCTAGAAGATACCTGTCAATCACCTGGCCCATTTTGGTAACTACCTACCAGCAGAAGTTGATGGTGGGAGACAAAATATTAGGGATAATTCTAAGTATGTGAATTGAACCTGTCCCCTCTGAATGAGTTACTACATGCTGCAGTACCATGTCTGAGCTGCTGGGTGAATCCTAAGTGTGAATTTTGGAGAAAACACTAGCTCAAGTTTAGGCTTTCACATTCCCACCTAAAGTCACAAGCATTAGGCAAAATTGCAACCACTGTATGCAGCTGGGTCCAGCTAAACCAGCAGTGTCCTTGAGAGATCAAAGAACACTCTGAGAAAGAGCAGGACCAGGGAAGGCCAGCTAGAGCTGCATTGAACAAAACTTCAAAGCATTTATTTCTATTTTATCCTGTAATTAAGCTTAATATCTCTAAGCTTTTCCAGAGGTACGAAGCCTGCCATATCTGTTATTGCAGTCTTTGGCTCTTCTGGTAGAAGTAAACTACCCCACATCCCTAGAGCACACGCTACATTTCCCAGAGGCTTGCATGCACTTACTACTCAAGCATATTTGTCTGAAGAAAATGGAGCTCTATCACCAAGCACAAAATAACAGGTCTTAAATTTAAAGTTTCATAGGTTTTTGGTTTTTATTTTAACAAAGTGCCTTTCCTTCAAAGCGTCCATCTGCAGGGCTATAAACTTTAGTGAGGAAGCCTTTGCTTAGGTTTATTTTCTGTTAGCAAGAGCAGTTGGCCATCTGCTGGGTAAAAGGAAGGCTGAGCTTTGGTGCATTTGGAAACAAAGGTCACAAACAGCACATCCCAGTCCTTTGCCAGTGACACATTTAGGCTGTGACAGATCAGAAAATGTCTTGTTAATCCACCCTGCTCAGCTTTCCAGATCTCCTTAGACCAGAACTCAGTATCATGGAATTTCAAACAGCCTTCACACAGAGATGCTATGTAAGATAATTGCTGTCCCCAGATGTGATAGGTCAAATGAAAAGATGTCACCAGGTTTCAGGGTCCAGCTTCAGCCTCTGTGTCTCAGGATGTGAGATGGGGATGTCTGCAGTAGCTGGGGACTCCAGGACCCACTGTTGGCCCTGTGCTGAGACCTCCTGCAGGGATTTGCAGGGCTGAGGACCAACCTCGCCACAGAGGCACTGATTCAAATCAACTTATTACAGGTCAGCACTCCAGAAGTCTGAGAGATGCTTATGCAGCTGGCTCTGGAGTCTCATTCCAACACTTGGTACATTTTGAAGAGTCCTGGAAGCAAAGTACAAGGTAAGATGGAGTGAGAAATCAAGGGTTGACAGGGGGGAAAAAACCCCAAACTTGGAAGTATTTTCTTTTAAACCCAGTCCAAACATAACTAACTCAAATCTCAAGTAAGATTGACAATAATCATAAGGATCATGACAATAAGCATAAGGATCATGACAATAAGCATAAGGATTAAGTTTGCCTGTTTTAACACAGCCAACAACCCCATAGAAGTGAAGTAAGAGCTAGCGAAGGCAGGAACACTTGGCAATTCTGGGATACACAATATCACCTGGAAATTAAATCTCAGGCAAATAATTTTTCCTTTTTAATGGCTTTAGAAACTGCTTAGAAACTGCAGTAAAATGTATTTACATACCATAACAAAAGTGTTTGGAAGATTCTTTGCTGATATATAAATACACAATTCAGTTGATTACAAAATAATTGCTAAAAAGCTTTCCGTAAAAGCCACTGAAGATCCAAAGGCAGTGCATTCTGCTCTGAGAGTTGGAGAATTTGAATGATGTACTGAGCACTAAATGAGGAATTTAAACATATTGCTGGAGGTATATGACAGAAATGATTTCTAGCCATTTCAGGAAAAATTCAAACACAGAAGAAAAGCTCAAATTAGGCGCTCAAGAACAGTCCTTTTAGCTCTGTCTTGCTTTCCTGTGTACCAGGAGTCACAGTCTCCATTCCAGCTGAAACTTGCTATTTTAATTGGAGTAAGGCAGTTTTAATGCTCTTGGCCCAAGTTGCTTTGTACCAACATGTCCAAAAAAGTGGTACCATTGTCACAGGAAGATAATTGTCCTGATAAATGTCTCCATTTTCTAACTCTCCCTCTGCTGAATTTATTATCATGGTTTTATTCTTCCTTCAGTCACAAGGTTGTACTATTTTCCTTAACTGCCCTCTTAAAACTAGTGCATCCATAGGCCAGGAGGGAGTGCTCTAGCAGGGAAGCCAATGCTATTATTCCAGAGGCTTGATGTTCCAGCAAGCTTGGGAATGATTGTTCTAAG
The DNA here is from genome assembly GCA_013401135.1 of Cettia cetti. Classification (NCBI taxonomy): domain Eukaryota; kingdom Metazoa; phylum Chordata; class Aves; order Passeriformes; family Sylviidae; genus Cettia; species Cettia cetti. The sequence continues at coordinate 18,189 of VZUI01039701.1, forward strand.
GTTTCTCACCAAGCTGCTTTCAGCTCACAAGGGCATGAGGAATCACTTAGTACCTCTTTTTATGCCTAGTCATTAGGTATATTTACAGTAGCACTTTCTCCCTCAAAGTCTGGCACTGCTTTCTTCGCCCCTACTTTCTGTTTTACTGTTCCTTTGCCCCTAAACTTCCAGTGCTGCAGTGCTGAGGAGCCATGAACACAAGGACAGCTTGTTTTTTCACTTCTCAACACACAAAGAATGTTGTGTTAAAGAGAAAATAAATTCTGGTTTTCTCTCATTTGAAAATGCCTACCTTCTTCAGCGACGTCACTGCATGTAATGGAGCAGTAAGCTGGTCCCCTATCAAACAAAGCAAGCAGCAGAGATTAATTATCTCACAAATATTTTGGAGAATCAAGCAGTTCACCCATTTGTGCTGCTCCATTTCCCGTGTTTTCAGCTGAAAGAGCAGGCTGCTGTCTAAATTGATGGCATCCTTTTCAGCTGAGACCAGCTTAATCTATTTTGTGTTCTTCAAAAAAGGAGCTGCCTTTGTTGTCCCTTGTATGTGCCACATTTCTCTGTTGAAACAAAACACTGGAGAACAGCATTGGCTTGACAGTGCCCGAGACTGGAGCCCTCAGGTCTGGCAAGGCAGCAGCAGCAGGAGCATTTAAGGTGCCCTGCTGCTGCAAATTCCACAGGATAAGCTGACACCAGTCTTTAATTGTATATACTTAATTAAACTTCTACAAGGCGAAAATCAAATATGCAGATGAATTCAAATCACATCATCATCAGGAAGGAAACAACATTTTAAAAAGTTAAAATCAACAAATAACTGATATTTCCAAAAAGGAAAGGGAGATAGACAGCCAGGCTGCCTGCTAGTGACTCTCACGGTTCTGTCTGCTTTAGCAGTGCTTGCTTACTTATAGGTAATGATGCTTTTTAGTGGTTCCTACCCATGAGTGTCCACTTTACTCTTCTCCAGGAGGGTCTCTCTCTCATCACAAAGACAGTTTAGCTGTGTGAGGAGCAGCTGCTGAACTGCTCCAGTTTATGGCTTTGCATATTCAGATAAATTGCCACTCCATTTCTCTTAATATACTGTGCTGTAATTTGAAAAATCCTGAAAATCAACCCTTTTGCCAGCATTCTAATGTTAAAACTGTTTTAAAAACAGCAACAGATTTGAATCTGAGCAGAAATGTTGGTTTTACTCATTCAAATATTCTGTTCAGCTGCCTTTGACTGCCCCAGCCTAAACTAGAGTTGAATCAGCATTTGTTTTGTTTCACATAATGACAGAATTAGCTACATTTCTTCAAACTTCCTTGATTTACTACCTGATCTCATTATTCAGAATTCAGTCTGTCTCCTCCTTTTGTATTTTTGATCTCAGAAGGGGCAGAACTGAACAGCTTAGATCCAGGTCCAAGGAAAAGGACAATAAGTTATGGAAGCTTCGTGCTTCTGCCCCAGACAAAATGCAAATGATCTAGTACTGGCATAATGATAATTTAGCTGCCTACAAACCATTAAATCACTACTTTTCTGCTGTGGTTGGCCACCAGTACAACACCACGTGGTGGATGGTGCTCACTAGCTTGTGTTTAAGTTCCCTGTTCACAACTCTGTGACTCCGGTTCCTCTTTCACTGACTGCAATTCCTCCTTCCTATTTCTCCGTTCCTTGAGCGACAGGAAAGGCACAAAAGAAACATGGTACAAGGAAACAGAATATGGTGTGTTCATGGCATTGGCAGCCTCCTGCCAAAGCTTTCTGTGGCAAGCTCAAAAAAGCCATTTCTAAATGATCAGTTTGCCTCTGTTATCTTGCCATGTAATTGCTCGGGTGCTCCATCCCCTCTTGGCACAGCACATGAAGGGACCATTAGATGCCTAATACCACCATGTGTGTTTGTCCACGCTCTGCCTGACTCTCATTGAATCTGTTCTCATTATCTTTGCATGTATTCCTGCATGTCTTCATTCTGAAGCATGTCTCTCAAAATAAATTGTATTAGTCCCCTACATTTCTTCAGTACATACTGGGAGAGCACCTCTGCTTTGGCAGTCCAGAGGGAATTTGTGCCAAATTAGAAGAAATTGCAAGAAACTTTGGGGGAACAGACTAAGAAGGAACTGAATATCACTGAGAGCTAATAAAAGATACAAGTTCAGGGGAGGGAGAAAGTGGCTGTTTGGGTAAGCATATCTTAAAGTAGTTTAGTGCATAAACTGCAAATCTGCAGAACATCAGGATTCAGCCTAACCTATTTCCTCATCAGACTTTAAATGACAGTGATAGTCTCCACTCTTAGCTGTGTGCTAAAAGACTATCCATCTGATTTATAAAAGGATATGGGTGCCTGCATAGATCAGAACAAATACAGATGCCTCAGAGTAGTTGTAAACTGCCTTCCATTTTCACAAAGCACCTGGAAATTCAGATGTTTAATAAAATTCCCTCTTATTAGTTATACAATCTTGACTTTCCATTAGCAGCTACCTTTACAGGACAATTTTACTATTGTGTGGGAGATAATTATCAAGTAATATGATATAAGAATTATTGAGACTGGTCTAATCTAAGGCATAGATGTTTTATTCTGTTTTGACATCTAGTTCCCTCAAAATCATGAAAACCTGTTGTTTTAAGCAAGGGAAAAGACATTGTTTCACATGAAAAGCGATCACACCAATGGTACTATGTGAAGGGAACCCTAGAAGTAGAATCAAACACCTCAGATGTGTTTTGTTCATTTTAAAGAGTCACATAATTATTTGTCAGCTTCCATTTGGGAAGCTTGATTTTTGCATGGTCTATTCAAACACTCTGCCTGTCCCAAGAATGATGTTTACACAATTATGTTGCTCAGTTGTGTGTCTGATGTTGCATACCTTGGTATTCCCCAGAGCACACTTAGGTAATTATCTTAAGATGTGATAAACACTAGAAAAAAAAGTTCCTTCTCTTCAAACTCCAAGAATTTGCAATAGCTGATTTGTTTCTTAAGCTGCCTGGCTATATGATCCCGGAAAGGGTTTTTGTGAGTCAGTTAAGTGTTAGAGTTTTAACTGAAATATGTCAAACATTTCTGCCAAGTTATCTGATAAATGTTCTTATTCCAGCAGTAAAGAAGTCTGTCATAAGATTCAGTCAAGAACTGTACAAATACACTAGGCTTTCCATCAACACCTTTTTCATATTTTAATTAAGGAAGTAAAAATTCAACTGACTTAAACTGCATTCAAGCACAATCAGCCCTCCTCATACCCTTGGATTTAGCCTCCTCCTGAGATGCTGTTCTCACACAGAAATTGTAGAGCTCTTGTCATACTTACAATCTTCTCAAAGGGATATACAAAGATTGAGTTTCTAAGTAAAACACAAGCAACATTCTCTTTCACAATACAGTTGATATGTTATATACCCTTAGGAATAACAATAGTTATCAGAACCAATATGTCTCGGGACACAAACAAGGAAAATACAGAATTAAACAAATGTCATTATTATGTAAGTTCTTCTTTCTCCTCTAAATTCTGAGAATTACAGCAGATTGGGAGAATTTTAATGTAAAAAAAAAAGTCTAATCAAACTATCTGATTAGACTGGATAATTTAGCAAGATGCTGTAATATAATCTATTTTCCAGTATGGAGAACTGGGAATAGACAAGAGATAATGTCACCAAGACAAAATGCAGGTGTACAGGAGTTGCATTAGCAGGAAAGTGTAGAGGCAAATAGTTTCTACAGAAGCTCCCTTGTCATGCTGAGCAGCTAGATTTCCCTTTAACTGACAGCTCTCTTAAAAAAGGGGAAGCAGAGAAAGTCTTGGGGCAGTAAAAAAGAGTGTGCACTTGAGCACCTTTGGGATATGCACCTTGAAAGCTGTCTGTAAATGTCAAATTATGCCTAATTTCACTGACCAATCCATGAGAGGACATATGTGGTAACTATGTTCGGTTTTACAGAATTGCCTCAAAAACTAAATATGAAAGATTTTTCTCTTGGCAAGCTTTGGACACACACTGTGGGAGAGTTGAAACTGGGCAGGGCTATACATCTCTATGCAGAGTTTTCTATGAAGCTTGTCTCTCTTCCCTTACTTTTTTGGATGCAGCAGGACTGTCATTACAGTAGAATGAAGAAGGTGAAATGAGTTCACTGTGCACCACAAAGATAAACACACCTGCCACTATTGCTATCAGTGACAGAACACAACAGCTTTGACTACCAGAAGTAATCAGAAGAAACAGAGATGCATCTCATTCAGTTTGCACAGGCAAACAGCTTTGCCAGCTTTGAACAGAGGGATGCACAAACTTATCTGTGCATACAGCTAACAATTTAGAAAGTATTTTTCTTCCATTCAAAATTGGTATACAGAAAATTCAGGTCTGGAGTTACTTCGTACAGCAATAGTAAAAATATGTCACTAGTAACTCTGCCTTGGAGCACCAGTGGAATGCTTGATGAGGTCACAGCAGTTTCACTGAGGATTCTATATGAATTTTTAAATATACGATGGACAAAGACTTAGTATTTGATTCTCAGTGATCATCCCTTGCTCAGACACAGACTTAAAATTAAGTTCTAGCATTTTTAAGCTTTCAGATCATCTTGTTGACTGAAAGCTGAAATAGTTTCTCTCTTTAACAGAGAGTTGACCACCATGTACAAAAACATCTGCATTTTTTTTATGTTTAAAGAGAGAACATACTGCCCACTAGCCTTTTCTATATAAAAAGGTCAGCTGCCCGTTGGAGATCCCTAAATTAGAGGTTTCATTCACAGTCCATGCTCTCTTTTATAATTTTTTCCCTATTAATACTCCTATCCTTGTGTAACCTTTCAGATCCAGACTGATCCTTGCCAACAGCATGAGGTCTTTCAGGCTTCTCCATAGCTCTAAGCTCTGAGACCAGGGCCTTTCCTCTTCTGTGGCACTGAGGCTGACAAGCTGAGCTCACAGTGCTGTAAGCTGGTAGTGGATGGATGGATGGATGGATGGATGGATGGATGGATGGATGGATGGATGGATGGATGGATGGATGGATGGATGGAT
>VZUI01039706.1:0-24794 GCA_013401135.1 Cettia cetti
GGGTGGGCAGGCCCTGGCACAGGGTGCCCAGAGCAGCTGTGGCTGCCCCTGGATCCCTGGCAGTGTCCAAGGCCAGGCTGGATGGGGCTTGGAGCAGCCTGGGATGGTGGCAGGTGTCCCTGCCATGGCAGGGGGTGGAATGAGCTGGGTTTTTGGACTTGGAGGCCTTTAATAGGTCCCTTCAACAAGAACCTCTGTACAATTGTAAGAGAAGCCTCCGTGGCCCTGAGCTGTGATGGGAATGCACAACCAAAAGCCAAGCAAGGTCCCTGCACCCCAGGGTGTGTGAGGTGGAGCTGGGACCTCTGGGATGAGCTCTGGGATGAACCCTGCAGCCTCTCTCACCTCCTGCTCCAGCTCTCTGCTGAGGACCAGGTAATTGCTCTTCAGGATGATGAACTCCTGGGCCAGCTCGTGCCGGCTGCTCTGCAGGGCGTGCAGGCGCTCCCGCAGGGAATCCCGCTCCCCCGTGACCCTGGCACTGCACAGCTCCAGCTCCTGCACCCGCCTCTCCAGGGCCTGCATCTGCACAGGGGGCAGCAGCGTCAGACAGGCCAGCAGCAGGAGCAGGGAGATGATTTCAGGGAGCTCCTCGGGGTCTGGGGGGGGAACTCAGCTCCATCTCCAGCCAGGAGAAGATGCCAAGCAGAGTAAGGGTGGCTGTGTCAGGAGCTGCAGAGCTGGGTGAGGGTATTGGAAGGGCTGAAATTGGCTCTTCCCAAATGGGGGTACCATGTTTTGCAGTTTGAAGTTCTCCGTCTCGTAACGCTCCTTCATTTTGTTTGTCTCGATCTGGAGATCCACGAGGTCTTTGGAAATCTGGGAGAGGGAAAGTCAGGGAAGGCCATGGACAGGTTCTGTGGCCACGATTCCATCCATGGATGATTCTGATGTGATGTCTGAGCACGACACATCCCCCTCCAGAAGGAGGAATTTCCCCCCAGATTTCCCGCTGTGGATCTGCTGCCTCACACAGCTTCACAGCTCAGATCTCCCCAGCTCCCTGTTTTACCTCCAGCTTTGCCTCTTCACTGAGCACCATCCTGGCTGGGAAGTCTGTCTTGGAGACAGGCAGCTTCCCCATCTCCCCCTGTGGGTCTCCAAGCTGGTGCATCTCCTTGTTCCTGTGCTCCAGCTGCACCTGGAGGCACAGAGCAGCTCCAGCTGAGCCCTCCTCTGCCTCTGCTGCTGGAAGAGCTCAGCATCTCCAGCTTTTCAGAACCTGAACAAATTCCAGCCAGGCTTTCCAGCTGCCATTTCTCCCCTGTAGTTCAGATTTCCTTGGCAGAGTGCTGGTTCCATGACCTGGGAAGGGGCTGCAGACCCTCATACCTGGATTTTTAGTCAGCAAGGTGCTCTGTCAGAATACTCACATTCTCATTCTCTGCAACAATTCCAAGGTCCATGTGCTCAGAGGCCGGGATCTCTGCACAGTGTTGGGCAGGCAGCGACAGAGCAGCCAAGGAAGGACACAAGGAGGGCTGAGGAACTTCTCCCGGGAGGTCCAGGCTGTTGCTACCAACTTTGGTTACCAGAGGGTGCGGCTTCCACCTCGATTTTAAGGTGGCTCCAATTCTTACAGTCACCCCGGGAGCTGCTGGAGGGAAAACAACGGCACTTCCCGAGAGGTTTCTGTGTTCCCAGCTCAGCAAACACTGCAGCCAGCAGCTCAGGAGCATCCCCAGGGCAGCAATCCTGGCAGTGAGGGGTACCAGCCCTGGTTATGGACCATTCCCAAGCCTGGCTGCAGGGGTGGCCTCCACCTCTAGTGCAGGGATATCCCAGTGCTTTAGGGGCTGACAGAGAGGGAGAGGGACTTTTAACATGGACCAACAGTGATAGAACAAGGGGGATGATTTTAAAGTAACAGAGGAGAAATTTAGAATGAATAAGGAGCAGAGATAGAGGGGAAGGAATTCCTCCCTGTGAGGGTGGGGAGGCCCTGGCACAGGGTGCCCAGAGAAGGCTGCCTCTGGATCCCTGAAGTGTCCAAGGCCAGGTTTGGATGGAGCTTTGGGCAACCTGGGCTGGTGAAAAGTGTCCCTGTCCATGGCAGGGGGTGGCACTGGATGGGCTTAAAGGTCCCTTCCCACCCAAACCATTCCATGAGTCCAAGCTCTGATTAACCCAATAATTAACCCACTAAACCACGCAGCTGCTCCAAGCCCATCCCATAGTATCTGGTTTTCTTCCAGGCAACTTCCTCTTGATCTCTGCAGCCCTTGAGCCTCCTGTGCCAATGAGCTGCCCAAAAAGTCCCAGGATCTCGGAGTTCTGGCTGGCAGGAAAGACCTTTCCCAATTCATCCCCTCACATCAGAGCTGCTGTGTGGAAAAAGATGTCTTAAAGCAAAGCATGCACTGAAATAAGCCTGGATTAGCCCTAAATCTGGGTTGTGCTGCTCTGGGTGCTGCTGCTGGCTCCAAATTGGGACCTGCCAGGCTGGAATGGGACAATTCCCACAGCCAAAAGTATTTTGGGAATCTCCAGGGTCAGAGTGAGGGTATCAGGGAGTGCAGGGCAGAATGGATAACCCAGGGAAACCTTGAACAGGGGTAAAATCAGATGAACTGAGAGATTTTTAAAGGTCCTTTCCAACTCAAAGTCTTCCATGATTCTAAAATGAATTTCTGCTCTTAATCTCCTCATTTCAGGCTTATTATTGCTGCTATTTCTGTAGAGTGGGTGAGTTTAGGTAGGAATCTGTCTCCCACAGAAAAAAAAGCTTTGACAATATAATGTTCAAAAAAGCCCGGAGCTCTGAATAACTCCTTAGGATCTGTCAGAGGGATGGGGGGAGAGGAGCCATCCTGACAGGAGCTCCTGACGAGCAGAGCTCCTCACCTGTTCCAGGCTGCTGGAGGAGCCCCCAGAGCCCCTCAGTGAAGGTGCTCAGAGGCCAGACCCAGGGGCTGAGCATTTCGGGGGGGTCAGGGGCAGGAGAAGCCAGCAAACCGTGCAATTACGGCTTGTTTTTCTGCGAAAGAACTTAACAGACCTGAAGTAATTTTATTAAGGTAATGGAAGTGTTGATGAGAATTCACAGTCTCTTCACACCCAGCGCGGAGCCGAATTCACACCCTGCCCACGGCCCGGGAGCCTCGGGGGGGCTCGGAGGAGCTGAGCAGCAGCTCCACATGGACACCCCAGCCATGGGCACCTGCACCCCACACCCCCGGGGTGCCGTCCCGGACCCCGAGTCCCTGATCTGGGGGGGAACAGCCCCACGCATCACACGGGTGCTCCCCGAGCCCCAGCGAGCCCGCTCGGCCCGGCAGAGGACAATTAACATGAGCAAACACGGCGTTAATTATGCACACGCACCTGTGTGGCCCCAGGAGTGACAGTGACCACTTTTCCCATGGGGTGGGAATACGGAGCCGATTTTGTCCTCCCGGGCAACACCACAAAAAGCGGATTCGGGCTGAGAAATGAAGTTTTGGGGGGTCCCTGCAGCTCGGAATCTGCTCCGCCGTTCCGGACTAAACCACACAACCCCACCCGACGCAAATCCCAGCTCTGTCCTGGGCGTTTTTCACTGTCCCTGTCAGGCACACCTTAAATGGACGCGGCTTTAGGGGATGGAGCCGCTCCCAAACCCGGCAGCTCCGGGGGCAGCTTTGGAGCGCGCAGCCACCGGGGCGAGCCCGCGGCTCGCTGTCACCCCGGGGCAGCCCCGGCAGGGTCCCAGGCGGCCCTGAGCCCCCAAGGGAGCCCGAGCGGAGCAGCCCCCGCGCTCCCCGCACAGCAGCACGGCCTCCGCGCAGTCACGGGCTCCATCTGGCTTCCAGCGCCAGCAAAGGGAATTCGCCTCCGCTCCCCGCTCTGACAAATTCCTGCCGGGATGCTCCCGGGATGCCTGAGGCGCCCAAACCTGGCTGCCCCAGGGATGGGGAATCCTCCGGGCACCCGGCTCCCACCGACCCCCCCAGCACATTTTCTCTCTATATCCTACCTAATTCCACCCTCCTCCAGTTTAAAATCATCACCCTTTCTCCTGGCTTGAGGAAAAGCTTTTTTTTCTCTGCCACTTTTCTTGTCTTCTCCGGGCTGGACAGCCCCAGCTCTCCCAGCGTGGAGAAGGGAAAGGAGGAGGGGGCTGCAGAACCTCTCTCAGCTCCCCCAGAAATAACAGGAAAGGTTCTTCCAGCCCCAAACCAGCTCCAGGGTCCCCTCTGGACCTGCTCTGACTCACCCAGGTCTGCCCTGTCCCAGGATCCCAGGAGTGGAGTGGATGTTTGTGTGCTCCAGGGGGGCTGAGGGGGAGAATCATCTCCCTGCCCTGCTGAGCAGCCCTTTGGGATGCAGCCCAGGAGATGTTGTGTTTGTGGGTTGCCAGCTCCCATTGCCACCCCGTGTCCCATTTGTCACCCCCTGGCATCTCCAGGTGCTTCCCTGTGGGACTGGGAGGAGAGCTGGGATGGGGCAGGCAGGGAGGCCCTGGCGGATGGGGTGGGGTTGTGGCCTTGTCCGGGTCGGGAGAGCTGAGAGGGGACATGGAAAATGCCATTCCCCTCTCCCTGCCCACCCTGGCACTGCCATCAGGAGGAGCTGGGCACGTGGCTGCCTCCCGTCCCTCTGCTCACTCCCCCAGTCCAGTTTCACTCTGCCATTCCCTGCCTTCGTGCACCTCCAAATCCCCGCTCCCAGGGCCCCCTCACTGTTTGGGAATTTTCCCATCTTTGCCTCCAGCCACCCTGAGTCATGTCCTGGGGACGTCCCCGCCTCTCCCAGTCCAACCAGTCTGGCCAGGCTGGTGCTGCTGACGCGCCACCGCGGCAGTAATTGGCACCCCCGGGAGCTGCCAGGACCTCAGGCTCCTTGCCCAGCTCCCCCAGGAGCCTGTGCAGCCCTGGCAGGGCAGCAGGTGGCACTCAGAGGTGCCCATGGGGACCTTGGCCAGCAGCTGCCACCACCCCCCGGTGCCACCTCCAGCAGCAGGGACCAGGGTGAGCAGAAACCAGAAACGTGGGTGGTCAGCGAGCATCAGGCAAAGTGCCACTCCTGGGCCTTGCTCCCTGCTGGTGTCCCCAGGAGAGTGGCACAAGCCCCGGGGTGCTGCTGTCACCCCTCCCCTCTGTGTCAGGCACGTTTTTGGTCCTGAACGAGGAGCAGGAGCTCCGGTTACCCTGGCAACGTGAGATGCTCTCCTCCAGACAGGGATAATATTTGGCAAGATTTGCTAAAAATACTCCCTAGCTCAGCTGTGACAATGCCACACGTGTCACCTCCCTGCTCCCCCCAGGGCTCGCTGGGGGGCTGCTGGCCCTGCTGCTGGCCCTGGGCACTCACCCTGGCTGCGTGGGGATGGAGCAGGGACCCTCCCGGGGTCCCACAGCCGAGGGGGCCCAGCACTGCACCCCCCAGTTCAGCCAGCCCTGGACAGAGCAGGGACGAAGGGACAGCTGCTGGCATGTCCCACCCCGAGGGACGGGGAAGCTCCCTGGGGAGGGTCCTGCAGGCACAGGAGGCTGCTGGGGAAGGTAAATGATTCCTTAGAGTTTAGATAGGTTTAAAAAACTCCTTTTGAATGATTTTGCTGCTGTTCCTAATACCATTACAGCCTTCTCCATGGCAACCAGGGGAGGGGCTCAGACTTTGGTCCCGGCAGGGAGTTTATCTGCTGGGGCTGCAGGGGTGGGGGGATCAGACAGGGGGGTCCACACGGGCCAGGGACTCACTGGGAAGGGGACACCCATGGTGGGGACCCACCCCGAGGTCCCCAGGGTGGCTGTGGAGCTGTGGGTCACTGGGCATGTGGGGGGCCTGCAGGGTGCCAGCATCTCCTGCCACAGGGGATGGGACACATCCGGGGGAGAGGCTGCCAGGGAGGTTTAGAGGTGGAGACAGGCCTGGAGGAGAGGCCTGGAGGATCTCTAAAGGTGGAGATGGCTCCAGCTCCTCCCTGCACCACAGCCACACTGGGAAGGGATTTCCTGATTCACCCTCCTCATTTTCCCATCGCATCTTGTTTGATATCTCCCCGGGGAGGGCTGCTGGAGGCAGGGATGAACCTGCTCCCAGCTGCAGGCAGGGCTTGTTTAAACTTCCCAACGAGGTTTTGTGGGTTTTGGCTGGCTGACCCGTGCTGGTTCAGCTCTTTTTAGCTTCCAGATTGATTACACCTTGTGTCAATATGTGCTCAGTGCCTATTAGTGGGTGCATGTATCCCTATCCCTCATTTCTCCCTCCTGATCTATAAATTCCCAGAAGACAGGATTAAAATAGAGGGGGAGGAGAATTCCACTCGGGGCCAAAAGCGAAGAGAGAAGACAGAGCCTGTGGGAAAGTTGGGTGGCAAGGCTGGAGCCTGGCTGTCTCTCTCCAACACCTCTTCCCTGGGCATGGCAATGCCTGTGGAGAGCCGAGGCGTGGCCTGCCAGCTGGGGAAATGCCAGGCTCCCAAGGGAAGGGGTGAGGTGGGGTGCCCGTGGTGTGGGAATGGTGGGGGAGAGAATCCCTGCTCCCCCTGCCCCTCCCAAACCAGCCTGGGGGAAGCAGGGCTGGGAAGAGCGACCCCAGGGCAGAGATAGCTGCTCCTGGAGGGCTGGGTGTGAGTGGTGCCAGCCTGGGGCACCTCCAGGGAGCAGTGGGGCTACTAGGACAGGGCAAGGTTCAGCCGTGGCTTTTCTATCTGGCAGCAGCTGGCCACAGGGCTCCTCTTGATGGGGCTTTTTCTTTCATTTTCTTTCCTGGAAACTGGTAAAAGATTCCACAGAACCTGTGCTGGAGCCTGGTGGGGAAATAACCTGGGACACAGGGTGAGGTCAGTGGTGTGGTTTTGATGAGCTGCCAGGGGCAGAGTGTGATCTGCCAGCCCTGGAGCATCGCCCACCCTCATCCCCCTGGATGGGGGGCTGGCAGAGCGGCAGGGGACCCCCACAGCCACCACCTCACCAGGGAGACTCTGGCTTTTCTCTCTGTTTCCCTGGGCACAGCAGGGTGTAGGGCTCCCAGCACCATCCCCACCCACAAGGCAAGACAGGAGGGAAAATGGGAAAAATCCCAGGAGGGGCTGAGGGATCCACCCCCGAGGTTTTTAGTGCCACACAGGAGTTTTTTCCTCCGTTTCCCAGCTCGTTTCCCACTCGCACCACCATCAGCCCTCGCGTGTTTCAGCCCATCTCGCACTAAGGCTGATCCCCAAACCTTTAATCCCTGTGTCCTGCGGATGCTCCAAGCCCTAGCCTGTGGTTTTTGTGTCCTGATGGAAAGTGAAGACCCACCGCCAGGGCCTCCTCCAGGGCAGCCCCGGCAGAGCAGGGCGGGGAATGCTCAGTGCTGCTGCTCAGACCCTCCGGGAGCTCGGGCCACGGTGCCGGACACCCTGCGAGCTCATCCCATTCCTCCCTCCACGCTCACAGCCCAACAAAGCCCATCCCGGGCAGGACCCCCAGCAGGTTCTCATTCCGTGCCCTTGTCCCGAGTTGCCCTGAAGGCAGTCCCAGAGCCGGGGGAGCGGCGAGGAGCCCGAAGCGGTGCCGCTGTCCCCGGGGCTCGGCCGCGCCCGGGCCAGCAGCAGTGGGGTTAAGCCCGGCCGGGCGGGCGGCTGGACAGGCGTCAAGGTGGTTGCTCCATCCATCCCTGCGCAGGCGGAGGGGCCGGAGAGCGGAGCGGGAGCGGGAGCCCTGCCCTGCCCTGCCCGCCGCCATGAGCAAAGGGAAAGGTGAGGCTGGAAGTGCCCGGGGGGGACAGGCAGGGACTGGGGGGGACAGGCAGGGACTGGGGGGGGGGACAGGCTCAGGCTCTGCCCGGGCTCCAGTCACGCTTTACTCTGCTCCTCCTCCGCTGCTAATAGGACATTTTTGGGGGGGCCCGGGCTGCAGGCACTGCAGGGCAGAGCCCAAACCTGGCTGGGGAGTGCAGGGATGGGCAGGGACCGCGGCACTGAGACCCTTCAGTGCTGAGGGAGTCAAAGGGGACAGCAGGGGAGGAAGGGGGAGAGGGTCTGGGGGCCTTTCCCCATGGAAGGGAGAAGCTGCCGCTGCAATACAGAGATGAATTTGTGGGGTCCCTGCACCCGAGGGGTCAGAGCTGTGGCAGGAGTGGGGGCAGATCTAGGACCGCTTCCCAAGGGATCCAGCCTCTGAAACCTCCCGCAGCTGCCCCGTGTGTGCATCGGGCTGGGAGTGACCCCTGCACCCCTCCCCGAGCCCCAGCGGTGCGGGCACCCGGCCAGGGGGTCCCAAGGGTGTCCCCAAGGGTGTCCCCTAGAGCAGCCACACCATGCACTGACAGTGTCCCCTTTCCTCCGCCCCCCCAGCAGGCATCCCCCTCCTGCTCCCCCTGGCCCTGCTGCTGGCTGCCGCCTCCCAGCTCCCCGGGGGGGACCTCCCGAAGGAGCCGGGGGACGGGGACGGCCCGCGCTGCCCCAGCCCCTGCGCCTGCAGCCTGGACGATTACAGCGAGGAGCTGAACGTCTTCTGCAGCGGCCGCAACCTGACCCGCCTGCCCGAGGATGTGCCCCCCAACGCCAAAGCCCTGTGGCTGGACGGCAACAACTTCACGCAGCTGCCGGCCGCCGCCTTCAGGAATTTGTCAGCCTTGGACTTCCTGGACCTGCAGAGCAGCCGCCTGGGCTCCGTGGAGCAGCACGCCTTCCACGGGCTGCGCAGCCTCTACCACCTGCACCTGGAGCGCAACCACCTCAAGCACCTGGCCCCGCACACCTTCCTGCACACGCAGAACCTGGTGTCCCTCAGCCTCAACAACAACCACTTCAGCAAGGTGGAGGAAGGGCTGTTTGCCGGGCTCTCCAACCTCTGGTACCTGAACCTGGGCTGGAACTCGCTGGTGGTGCTGCCTGACAAGGTGTTCCATGACCTGCCCAACCTGAGGGAGCTGATCCTGGCTGGGAACAAGCTGCCCTACCTCCAGCACCAGCTCTTCTGCAGCCTCACCGAGCTGAAGGAGCTGGACCTGAGCGGGAACGCGCTCAAGGGCATCAAGATCAACGTCTTTGTCAAGCTGCAGAAGCTGCAGAAGCTGTACCTGAACCACAACCAGATCAACGCCATCGCGCCCCGCGCCTTCGTGGGCATGAAGTCCCTGCGCTGGCTGGACCTGTCCCACAACCGCCTGGTCTCGCTCTACGAGGACACCTTCCTGGGCCTGCTGAGCCTGCACGTCCTGCGCCTGTCCACCAACTCCATCACCAGCCTGAGGCCCAGGACCTTCAAGGACCTCCAGTTCCTGGAGGAGCTGCAGCTGGGGCACAACCGGATCCGCAGCCTGGCAGAAAGGACCTTCGAGGGGCTGGGCCAGCTGGAGGTGCTCAGCCTCAACAACAACCAGCTGCAGGACGTCAGGCCCGGGGCCTTCCTGGGGCTGCACAACGTGGCGGTGATGCACTTGTCTGCCAACTGCATCAAGGTCCTGCCCGACTTTGTCTTCAAGGGGGTCACCAAGCTGCACAGCCTCCACCTGGAGCACAGCTGCGTGGGCAGGATCCGGGCCAACACCTTCTCGGGGCTCTCCAGCCTGCGGCGGCTTTTCCTGCAGCACAACAGCATCGCTCTCATCGAGGATCAGAGCTTCGGCGACCTGCACGAGCTCCTGGAGCTCGACCTGAAGCACAACAGGCTGAGCCACCTCTCGCCCCGGCTCTTCGTGGGGCTGAGCAACCTGGAGTACCTCTTCCTCTCCTCCAACCAGCTCCGGGAGATCTCCCAGGACACCTTCAGCCCGCTGCAGAGACTCTTCTGGCTCGACCTCTCCCACAACCAGCTGGAGACGCTGGACAACAGCGTCATCTTCCCCCTGGCCAACCTGCGGTACCTCAGCCTGAGGAACAACTCCCTGGAGACCTTCTCGGTGGCATTCCTGTGCCCCCCCTTCGCCCTGGAGCAGCTGTGGCTGGGGGGCAACAACTGGCACTGCAACTGCTCCCTGAAGGGCCTGCGGGACTTCTCCCTGCAGCACCCCGCCGTGGTGCCGCGCTTCGTGCAGTCCGTGGCCGAGGGGGACGACGCCCACGTCCCCATCTACACCTACAACAACCTCACCTGCCTGCAGCCGCCGGGCCTGGCAGGGCTGGACCTCCGTGACACTGCCCAGGAGAGCTTTGCTGACTGCTGAGCTGGGCCGGCCCTCCCAGGGACCCTCACCCGCCCCTCCCCGCCCTGGCCCGGCCCCCGGGGCGGCGGCAGCGGCAGCAGCCCGGGCTCTGTGGCCAGCCCAGACGAGCAGAGATTTGCCACCACCTCCAGCAGCCGCCTTGCTCAGAGGATGCTGGATGGGCACCAGCCCCCCTGGGCTTCAAACTGAGTATTTCAGTCCTTCAATATTTAAATAGCAGCCTGCAGGGCAGAGCATGGTTGCTCCCAGCAGGAGCATCTCTGGGTGGGGGAATGCTGCATCCCCAGCCCTGCAGCCACAGCAAGGGGCAGCCCTGCCCAGGCCAGGACTTTCATGATTAAAAACAAAGCGTTCTCCTGCCACGGAGCAGTGGAGAAATCCTAAAAGTGCCCCTGAGCCTAGGGAAGGGGGCAGAGGACTTGCTGTAATGATTCCTTGCAGCAGCAGGTGTAGGCAGGGCACAGAAAGCCACTCGTTGCTCACCTGACAAATGGCAGCAGACAAATAAACCTTTGGAGCTATTGCAACCCACCTTGTAAGTTATGTTTTTTCCAAAGCTCATGCTGCCCACGGCCGGGATTTCTCTCCAGAGCCCCTCAGGGGAGGGATTCAGGCTCCTGGGGGGCTCCCAGCATTTCCTGCAAGCCCTGGGTGGGTGGCACATTCCCAGGGAGGGAGCAAGAAATGCCCAGCTATCCCAGAGAAGCCAACAGCCCTGACAGATTCCAGTGCTACTGCCCAGCTCTCCAAATCCCAGATAAGTGTCCAAAGGTCAGACAAAATTTTCCTGGAAAATTGCATGAGGGGAAACCTGCTCAGGTGTGGGTCCTTGTGCGGCAGGAGCAGGGCTGGATGCTGCTCCTGCTCTGCTCCAGGCAGTGCCTGCCTGCAGTAATCCAGGATTTCCCTGTCTTGCCAAAACCTGACTGTGAGGGTGAGTCCCAAAGGCGGAGAGAGAGGCAGGCAGAGGGGCTGAGTCCAGGAGGGAGGGAGATGAGATGCAAGGCCACCACCTTCACTGCTCCCCCAGCTTAACTCAAGCCTGCAAGAGGAGGGCAGGTCCCACGGGAGCAGCAGCCCATGGGCAGAGGTGCAGGGAACAGGACACTGGGAAGTGAACGAAGCAGGAACCACCTGGGGACACAGGGGAGCCCCAGGCTGGGGTTGGAGAACAGCTGGGGCAAAGCATCCCATGAAGGGCTGCCAGAGCTGGCTCACAGCAAGACAAGGGACAGGCTGGGTCCTGACACTGTTTTAAGAGAGATTTATCTGAATTCCAGCAGGGAAACCAGGGAGAAGCAGGAAGCACCTTGATGCATGTGAAGGGCCAAGACTCAGAGATACAGCGAGGCCTGAAGCCATGGAGAAACAGAAGTCGCAGACTTGCATTTTAAGAAAAGTGTTTTACTGCCTGGAACCTTGAAAAATATTCCTGAGTCACACCAGCCAGGCAGGCCCCAGGCCTGGCTTCCAGCACGATGGGAAGCAGCTCAGACAGGTCCTGAAGGCGTTTCCTCACACCCAGCCCAGGCTGTGCCCTCGCCAGCCCATCAGGAAGCAGTGAGCCGGGCATTCCGAGCACAGGGGCCTGGCCTGGCTCCGCATGGGAGCCCCCAGCACCACCCAGCCACTGAGGCAAGTCCTGTGTGATCCATCAGGCAGGGGCAGCAGCACATGGAGCCGTGATCCAGCTGATCAGAGCCATGTGGGGACACTGAGGGAAGAACAGCACTTGACACTGCAGCTCCAATCTCTTGAGTCTGAGAGGATTCAGCTACTTCCCTCTGGGCCTGCTAGCAGCAGCAGTAATCTGTGCTCCCCTCCCTCCCTCCCACCCCAGTGACACAGTTTGAGTGAAACAGCTCCTGCATCCCCTTCCTGCTGCTGGGGCTGCCAGCCTGGCACCAGTCCAGCTCCACACCCTCCTCAGGAGCTCCTCTGCGAGGTATCCAAGATCTGCTGGGCAATGTGAGTCAAGGCAGGGAAGGCAGCGCTCTTGGGAAACTCTTGGATGAAGTCTCTGCCTTCTTCCAAGCTCTGGCTGAGCTGGGGGTCCAGGGGGACACAGCCTGTGGGACAAGGGAGGGGAGAGTGAGAGCTCGCTCCCTGTACGGCCCAGGTCTGCAGCCAGGGATAAAACCACACTGCCACAGTCAGCTCCAGGGAAGGAGGTAGGGAAGAGCCACCACTGCCCTCCTTGGGCTCTCAGGAGATGATTCTCACCTGCAACCACTTCCTCTGTGTCCAAGACCCCACCCCACCCTGGTACTTCATGAGAGGGGCTCTCCCACTTGATCCCAGTTCTGTCCAGGGACAGGGTTCAGCCCTCAGACCCCATTTCTCAGGAAGGCTCCAGACATTCCAACATGGCTCTCATGGAGCTTCAGGCCTGTTTACACTGTCACCACGATGTGAGCAGTCAGAGCAGGCTGCTGGCATCACCATTTCTGTCCCAGCAGGGCCAGGGGCCCACTGTGAGGAGTTTGGACAGCAGAGAAGCAAAGCACAAACCCCAGCTTTTCCCAGATGCCTGGGGCTCACAGCCCAGCCCACCCTGCCCCTGAGATGCTCCTTCTCTGTGCTCAGCCCTCCCAGAGCACCACGAGATCAGCCCTGAGCAGAGCTCTGCTCGAGAGGCCACTCACCCAGGAAGGGCACCCCGGCGTGCTTGGCCAGCTCCTCACCTCCCCCTTTGGAGAAGATGTTTGTGCATTCCTGAAGGAGGAAGAGCAGTGAGTCAGGAAAGCCAGAGCCCTGTGTGGCAGGGCAGGAGCTGCCAGGCCCTGAGCAGAGCCGGCTCCCCTCGGCCCTCCAGCCCCAGGCATTCCCTGTGCCCCGCCCTCTCCCAGCGCTCCGCAGGAGAGCAGAGCCCAAAGCCGGCAGCGTCTCCTCTCCCGGGCTCACAGCATCACCCTCACGGCATTTCCCAGTTCTCCACCCCACTAGCACAAGGAAGAGCCCCCAAGAGCCCCAAGGCTGGACAGCAAGGTCAGGAGCTCACCGAGCAGTGGGGGCACACGAAGCCGCTCATGTTCTCCACGATGCCGAGGATCCGCAATCCCGCCTTCCTACAGAAGGTCAGCTCCCGCCTCACGTCCCCCACGGACACGGCCTGGGGGGAACAGCAGCAGCTGGGACCCCTCTGGCCACGCTGGCTGTGGCCCCAGAGCACACGTGGAGAACAAGCATCCACAGACAGCCCTGGGGTGCATTCCCACCCCCCCCAAAGCTGCTGCCCACCGGGAATTCCAGCCCCGTGTCCTACCTGAGGAGTGGTGACCAGGATTGCTCCCAGCAGCTGGAAGGGCCTCAGGGCCTCCACGGTGGAGATGTGCTCGTCTGAAGTGCCCGGCGGCGTGTCCACGATCAGGAAGTCCAGGTCCCCCCAGGCCACGTCGGTGACAAACTGTTTGATCAAAGCTATGGAAATAAAGGAGGCAGATAAAAAACCCCTCACACCTCAAGGGGTGATGTGGGTCTGATTTTCTGAGTTTGTCAGATTTTCAGCCCCATTAGTGGCTGATTCTTCTGTGAGAGAAAGAATGCTCTCAAGAACAGTGAAATGTAAGCAGTCCTTTGTTTTCATACTATTTTCAAATTACCACAGTAATCCTCTCACAGGTGTTGTTTTCTATTGTTTAACCAATGAAGAAACGTGTTCTAACCAATGATATGGTTCCTTAGTGCAGCATGTTATAAAAAGGGCTGTGTGAAATTAATAAAATAGCCTTCTGAATTCTCTTCTACCTGGAGTCAAGCTCTTCCTTTTGTGTCCAACTGGGACAGGGTTTCAGCAGGTGGCTTGGGAGCCATGGGACAGGGCCCCAGGGAGAGGGGACAAGGCTGTCAGCACAACACGTGCTGCACTCTCCCCATCTGAGTGATTTCAACCTATCCCTGTGGAACAGGAGCTTCGCTCCCCCTAGGAATAACCTCTCCAGGAGGGTTCACAGCAGGTGTCCCAGCAGCAAACCCCAGTGTTACCATTTTTCTTGGGTCCCCTCCACACCACGGCATCGTCGGGCCTCTCCAGCAGGAAGCCGATGGACATGAGGGCGATGGCCCTGTCCTGCCCCACGGGGACGGGCACCCAGCCGCTGTCACACTGGTGCACGGCGCTGTCCTGCACCCGCAGCATGCGCGGGATGCTGGGCCCACACAGGTCCACGTCCAGGATCCCCACCTGGGGACAGGCACGGCCCTTCAGCACCTCCACAACAGCCTCTGCAGCTCAGCAGGCACATTTGAAACACAAATGCTTTAAATTTCATATCCCTCCTGACCTCCTTCTCCCCAGGGAGCCTCTCCTGGGTGTTTCCAAGTGCTTTATGCCAGAACCCAAGTGGCACTGGCTGCACGGAGCCTTTAAAGAGATCCTCAGGGAATGCAGTCTGTCTTCTGCCCACACATTTCCTTTTTATCCCCATTTTAAGAGCCCTTGAGCTCACCCACTTCACCTCACAGAGGGAGCGAGGGTGACACCACAAAGCAGCAAAATCACGTCCCAGTGCCAATTTCAACAACAAATATTGGGTGATTTAATAAAATAGATAAAAGAGAAATGAACTGCAGTACCCAATGCAGTTACCTGAACGGGATCACACTATCACAAATTGCATTTTTACAGAATCCACACCAAGGACACCCACGTGGAAAGGGTGGGCAAAATCCAGCCCAGCTGAAGGCTGGAAGGGAAAAGCCAGAGCTCAGCACCCCAAACCCTCACTCACCCTCTTGCCAGCGTCCCGCAGCGCCAGGGCCAGCTGGGTGGAGAGCGTGCTCTTGCCAACGCCGCCCTTCCCCGACAGCACCAGCAGGATGTGCCGCACCCCGGCCAGGTTGGTTCTCTCTGCAAGTGGATCACAGAGCCAAGGAATACCCTGAGCCAGAGGGACCCACGGGGATCACCCAGCCCAGCCCCTGGCCCTGCACAGACACCCAACAATCCCACCCTGGGCAAGCCTGGCAGCGCTGTCCAAAGGCTCCTGGAGCTCTGGCAGCCTCAGGGCCGTGCCCATTCCCTGGGGAGCCTGGGCAGTGCCAGCACCCTCTGGGGAAGAACCTTTCCAGATATCCAACCTAAACCTCCCTGGCACAGCTCCAGCCATTCCCTGGTCGCGTCCCTGTCACAGGGAGCAGCCTCAGTGAGGTCTGACCTCAGTGTAAGGCAGCAAAAAGAAGAGGTGGACGTGCCACAGGCTTTTTGACACCAGGAGAGAGACAACGAGAACAATGGCAATAAACGCCGCGTGCGGGGAGCGAGAGCTGGTGGCGATGAGCTCAGCGGCGATTGGGCAGCAGAGCAATAAACACGCACGGGGCTCATCAGGTCAGCCCGGAGGCTGATGGTGAGCTCAGGCCCTTGGCGTTTCCTTCCTCCATGCCACACCAGTCGCTTCCTGCCAGTCCCACGCTCCTCTCCAGCCTTCCCTCCATTCCCTGCTGTGCTGTCAGCACTCCCGGCTCTGCTTTGGGCTCAGCTCCCCAGAGTTCGGGACCGGGGCAGCACAAGGGGCAGCGGGGCGCTCCAGCCAAGCCGGCAAACAGCACCCGGACCCCCGGGGCCGCGTTCCGGGCGCCCGGACACCACCGGGCACGGACTCACGGCGCCGGCCCGGCAGCAGAGCGGCACCGGCGGCATGGAGCCCGCATGCACCATGGCAGAGCTCATCCGCACCTCTGCCGACGGTAAAGGCCACGGGCCCCACAACGGGGAGGGGGTGGGAAGGGGCCCGGGGAGGGGCGAGACGGGGCCCCGCGGCGAGGTGGTCCCGGTATACCGCCCGGTGACAGCGGCAGCCCCGCGCCGGGCCCGGCTACTCGGCGTTGTCTGCCGCGCCAGCCGGGCCCGGGCCTCTGGCAAGGCTCAGCGTCACCTCCCGACAACCGGTGCCTGCCGCCTACGGGAGCCCAGCCCGGCCCGGGGCTCCGCTCACCGGGAGTCAGGCCGATCACCGCGGCACCGCCTCGGCCCGAGCGCCTCGGAACACCGCGGAACCGGGTCGTGACCCCCCGCTAGGCCCGGTCATTCCGCCTGGGACGTCCCCCCGCGAGGCGGGTAGAGCCCCCAAGACCGAGACCCCGGTTCCCCCGGGCCGCGGCCTCGCCGCCGCTCACCCCCAGCCATCTCCTCCATGTTGCCTCCCCGCATCGCCCGCTTCCGTCTTCCGCCGGGCCGCAGCTCCGCCCCCTCAGACTGACAGGTGCTCTCTCCAATCGCTGGTCGCTCTCTCATCGGAAGACCCGCCCTCCAGAGCTTCGCAGCCAATCCACTTCTCGTGCTCTCCACGCATCAGCCAATGGGCTTAGGGGCTTTCCCTTCGCGAGCGGCAGCCCAATGGCGCCACTCTCTGGCGATTGGCACACGGGGCAGCCAATAGCGCCGGGCTCTCTCAGACCCCTCCCTCCCCGTCCCCCTGCACCTGTGAGTGACAGAGCTCTCAGCCAATGGAGCAGGAGCGCGGCGCGGCCGCAGCCAATGGGCGCCCGGGGGCGGTGCCGAGAGCGGATTGTTTATGTCCCGGGAGGGGAAAGTAGGTCAGAGCGCCGCGGGGCCGGGCCGGGGCAGCGCCGTGCTGGGCCGGGCCGGGCCGGGCCGGGCAGGTGGGCTGAGGGCTCGGGGGACGGGCCGGAGGTGGGAGCTCGGGGTTGGGGTTTGGCTCAGGGTGGGCCGGGGTTGTGCGACTCAAGCGCGGTGGCCAGGCCAGGCCTGGTCCTGTCCAGCGGGCCCCCGCTGCCGGGACAGCCGGGGCTCCCCTGCCGTGGTCCCCCCGCCCCGCTCGGCGCCGGGGGAAGCGCTGGGGCAGCGCGGGCGCTGTGCGGGTCACGCCGCAGCATCGCCTCGGACCCCCGGAAAGGCCCCAGCGGGCACAGGCCCCCTCGGGGTGAGCGGCTTTTTGTAGCATTGCTGCTGTGACAGCTGGAGGGGGACAGTGGCCGTCTCTTCTGCTGGCACTGCCGAGATATCTCCATTCCTAGGGGCAGAAAGACATTGTGGGGCTGGAACGTGTCCAGGGAAGGGAGCAGAGCTGGGGAAGGGGCTGGAGCCCCAGGAGAGGCTGAGGGAGCTGGGAAAGGGGCTCAGCCTGGAGAAAAGGAGGCTCAGGGGGGCCCTTCTGGCTCTGCACAACTCCCTGCCAGGAGGGGACAGCCAGGGGGGTCAGGCTCTGCTCCCAGGGAACAGGGACAGGAGAAGGGGAAACAGCCTCAAGTTGTGCCAGGAGAGGTTCAGGTTGGATACAGGGAAATTTCCTTCATGGGAAAGGGTGGTCAGGCACTGGCACAGCTGCCCAGGGCAGTGGTGGAGTCACCATCCCTGGGGGGATTCAAAAGCCATGTGGATGTGGCATTTGGGGGCATGCTTCAGTGGTGGCTTTGTCAGTGCTGGGGGAATGGTTGGACTCGTTGATCCAAGAGATGTTTTCCAGCTATAATGATTCCATGACTGACTCTGCCATCAGTGCTGATCGTGTACTGGGATCTCTGTGCTGGCTCCAAGCCCCAGCCTTAGTGAGGGCCTGGGGGAGCAGAGCAGTTCTGTTGGGCTGCCATAGATGCTCAGGGGTTTCTGCTGTGGTTTTCGATGCTTTCCCAGCATGGCTGTGCCTGCCCTGTGATTTTGGCAGGTGGGATTTCCAGAGCCCTTCATAGCATCCGTGGGCAGCTGCAGAGCTGGCTGTGGCTTGGCCTGTCCTGCTTTTCCAGGAGCTGCTGTCCCACTGGGGACTGAGGCACAGGAGGAACAGTACCAGGGGCTTTATGGCAGGCTCTGGCTTGGGGCTGAGCTGAGGGAGAGGGTTCAAGGGTTACAGCCCTGAGGGTGCCTCTTGGTGGGGAGTGGAACTCTGCAAAGATAAACTTCAGGCAGATGAGATTGGAAGCTGAGGTTTCCCTGTCACAGCCAGTGCAATGATCCTCTGTGGGAGTTGAGAGCTGGTGTGGCCTATCAGGCTGTGCACAGGGAAGGAGGCTTGGGAAATCTGTCTTTGAACAATATCCCTGTTGGGCTGGAGACAGGATGCTGCCTCCCTTCTGCCTGTTGTCCTTGAGGCAAGTTGGGACAGGTCTGTCATGAGCCTGGTTTCCCTCCAGTGAGCAGGAAAGTGATTTCTCTTCCTCTCCAAGCACTGAGAGCAAAGTCTTCCATCAGAGGGCAGTTGCAGGTGGACAATCTTCCCTGGAGAAAGATGGGCTGCAGGGGGGCCGGAGCCAGGACAGCTGCGGGAGGGTCACTGGGCACCAGGGCGGCTGTGCCTTGGAGCAGCCTGGTCTAGTGGAAGTGTCCCTGCCCACGGCAGGGGGTGGAACAAGATGAGCTTGAATGGCTCTGTGATTCTGACAGCCCTGAAGCTTCCCAGGCCAGGTGAGAGGTGGCTGCTGGAGATCCAGTTCCTGCAGAGGGGCAGCTGGATATCGGGAGCGTTTCTGGGGGCCAGCTGAACACAGGCTCAGGGAGAAGTTGACCCTGGCTGGAGAAGGAGGTCGAAGTTTGCATCCTCGTGCTGCGGATGGAACGTCCTTTGTGTCGGGCGAGGCCGGGAGCGCCGGTGGGACGCGGCAGGAGGTGACCTGTGCTCCTTTCCCCAGCCTACCTGTCCGGGGGCAGCAGCATGGCGCGGCGCCCGCGCAGCAGCCGGGCCTGGCACTTCGTCCTGAGCGGGGTCCGGCGTGAGGCCGACGGCCGGGCCGGCCCGCGGGGCTGGGGCTACGACTCCGACGGCCAGGTAGGCTGGGCTGGGCGGGGCTGGGCGGGGCTCGGGGGCTCTGGGGAGCACAGGGGACGTTTTCCTGGACTGGCCAAAAGCAGAGAGGATTTAGTAATGGTCAATATTGATACTAAGCTAAATGCTTTCTCAAGCATAGAATGGGTGTGTCGTACATAAAGTACGTACAATATTTTTAAATTTTTTTTCTTTTTTTTTTTCTTTTTTTTTTTTTGTTTTGTTTTGTTTTGTTTTGTTTTGTTTTGTGAGTAGAACTCTAGATAAGGGTTTGAGGTGGATCAGTTCCCTAATCTGGGAACTGGGGCTGTCCTGGGCTGTGAGGGGCTTGGAGATGGTGGTGGAGATTGCAGGACAGTGTCTTTGGACTGAAATTTCCTCACCTTTCCTGCTCAGCAATGTGAACCTCACTTCTAAACCTGGTCCAAGTGTGCTGGACATGGGAACACAGCAGGGAGAACAAAACAGTGCAAGGAGTGACTGATTCACCTCTGCCATCCTTCCCTATTTCCCTAATTCTTGAGTGTGTGAGTTGATTTCCCTGTGCAGCGATGGGACACAAGGAGCTGCTCCAGGAGCTTTGGAGCCACACTGAAGCCAGGAGGCTCTGCCAGAGCACAGTGTCCAAACCCAGGCACTGTGCTCCCAGAAAACAAGCTGTTTTCCGTTTCTAGGATTTCTAGGTAGCAGTACTTGGGAAAGTTAGAAGTTAGGAAAGACAGAACCCAAGCTCCTGGGTCTGCAGGCCAAAGAAGGAGGCCTGGGCAGTACATATTTTAGCCCAAGTAGTTTCAATTCCCTGTCTTACACAGCTGCAAGAACATGAGTTTAAAGGACTTTTGTCATTAAATACCCCTAACCATGGGGGTGAATAACAAGCACCTGAGCAGCATGTAAACCTAGAGTAACTCTGCAACCAGTGATAAGAGAGTCCCTTAGGCAACATCATAACACAGGAGTGAATCTGGGCTGTGACTCTCACAGTGTCCAGTCCAGGATCACTGTGGTCTCTTGGCACTGGGGAACAGTAGATCAGGTTTTTGTGTTCATGAAAGTAAACAAAAGCCCTTTAATCCTGCCCTGGGTTCCCTGTGGGCCTGTCTGCAGTGCTGCCTGAGGAGCTGCAGCCCTACTGCTCAGCTGCCTCCCTTTGTTCTGCCCCCTCTCCCTTCTCTTCCTTGTGCTTCCCAGCCTCTTCAGAGCCTCTCCAGAGCAGTGCTCAGCTCTGCTGATGGCCTGAACCTGCCTGGTGAAAGCCAAAGCTTTAGCACAGAATTTCCTTCAAAATGTGTGTGTTCCAGGCTTGGGCTGTCACTCTACTGTGACAGCTCCATGTCCCTGGTAGGCACAAAGAATGTCCCTGCACCGCAGAGTGCTGAGAGGTCCCTGCAGCTCAGCAGGCACCATCCATGTCCCAAAGCAGGGTAATTCCATGGGCACAGCCTCCCTGTGTGCCAGGCCAGGCCACGGCATGCGCCCGGGCTATGTGCCAGCCCAGCTCCCAGGGCCAGGGATGCCCAGCAGTGAGCGGCCCCTGTTCTCCCCAGCAGCACAGCGACTCTGATTCGGAGCCAGAGTTCTCCTCCCTGTCTCCCTCCATCCCGAGCGCCATCCCTGTGACTGGAGAGTCCTACTGCAACTGTGAGAACCAGAGTGAAGCTCCCTACTGCTCCAGCCTGCACGCCCTGCACCGCGTCCGGGACTGTCGCTGCGGCGAGGAGGACGAGTGTAAGGGGCTCCCTGGGGCTCGGGATGGGGCACCCTGCACAGCCCCTTCCCGTCCCATTCCCCTCCTGTTCCCATCCCTGCTTTGCTTTGTTTACATCCCCAGCTGTAGGAGGATTACCAGCCCGTGCCTGCTGTCGTGTTTCCTGGCTCAGGGCTGATGCTGTTACGGCGTCAGCGCTCACCTCTGGGACCTGCTTTCCGATCTGGCTTAGGCCCCAGTGAAACAGAGCTGCTGCTTAAGGCCCTCCTGATCCCTGCAGGGGCTGGCAGGGTGCCTGGCTCGGGGCACAGGGTGGGCTTGGTCTGGGGGGGAGAGCCTGTGGCATGGCAGAGCCACCCCTTGATCCCAGGAGGAGCGTGGGGAGAAGGGAGGCTCTGCCCGGTGTCAGCCAAAACTGGGCCTAGTGAATGCTGACAGCTTTGGAGCACTGATCCATCCCTGGGGGGACACTGCAGAGTAGTTCAGGCCTCAGGCAATTCTCTGATGAGCACAGCTTAAGATTTATCCTCTTAAACAATAAGAGAAATAGAAACAAACCCACCAACGGGCCTCCAAAACAAGCATCTGCCTGTACTTTGGCTTGGGGCTCGTTCCCTGAGGGTCTTTGCCCATCCTTGTCCCCTCTGTGCTTCCTCAACAGATTTTGACTGGGTGTGGGATGACCTGAACAAGTCCACGGCCACGCTGCTGACGTGTGACAACCGCAAGGTGAACTTCCACATGGAGTACAGCTGCGGCACGGCCGCCATCCGCGGCAACAAGGAGCTGGCAGAGGGGCAGCACTTCTGGGAGATCAAGATGACCTCCCCGGTGTATGGCACTGACATGGTACGTGGGGGGCACACAGAAGTGCCCAGAATTTTGCACAGGGGCTGGCAGGATGAGGTTCCACCATGGCAGATGAGGTTTGAGGCTGTCTGGAAGTGCACAGGTCCATGGGGATCTGATGAGATGCATCCCTGGGATCTGAGGAACTGGTGGATGAAGTGGCTTAGGCACTATCGTCATGTTGGAGAAGCTGTGGCAGTCTGGTGAGGTTCCCAGGACCAGACTGGAAAAGAGGAAACATAACCCCCATTTTTAGAAAGGGAAACGAGGAAGATCTGGGGAAGTACAGGCTGACCAGTCTCACTTCTGAGCCTGGCAATCGTGGAGCAGATACTTTGGACACTATGCAAAGGCACATGGAAGAAGTGGATGTGATTGATGACATCCATTGTGGCTTCACTAAGGGATTCAGTGGCCTTCTGTGGAGGGGTTGCAGTATTGGTGGAGGAGGGAAGAGCAACTGATCTGAGATACCTGAATTTGTGCAAAGCATTTGTTGCTGCCTTGCATGGCATCCTTGTCTCTTGCCTGGAGAGACATGGATTTGACAGAGGGACCACTTGGGGGCTATGGAATTGTCTGGATGGTCGCATGCAAAGAGTTGGGAGTCACCAGAGAGCAGTGACAAATTGCATTGCTCAGGGGCTGGCATTGGGATCAGTATTGTTTCACATCTCTGCTGGGGACATGGACAGTGGGGTCAGGGCACCCTCGGCCAGACTGGGGCTGACACCCAGCTGTGTGGGGAGGTGACAGCCTGGAGGGGAGGGGTGGGGCATCCAGAGGGATCTGGACAGGCTGGAGAGGTGGGGCCATAGGAAAAAAGTTGAAAAAGGCCCGAGTGCTGGTGCTCCCAAGCACCAATCCAGGCTGGGCAGAGATGGGAGTGAGAGCAGCCCTGGGAGAAGGATTTGGGGTGCTGGTGGGTGACAGCTGGACGTGCCCCAGCCATGAGCACCCAGAACCCCTCTGTGCTGGGCTGAGCCCCAGCGTGGGCAGCAGGAGGGGGGGATTCTGCCCCTCTGCCCCCTCAGGTGAGACCCCACCTGCAGAGCTGCCTCCAGCCCTGGGGACAACAGCAGCAGCACCTGGAGCTGCTGGAGGGAGTCCAGAGGAGCACATGGAGAGGTTCCAAGGGTTGGAGCCCCTCTGGAGCCAGGCTGGGAGAGCTGAGGGTGTTCAGCTGGAGAATGGAAGGCTCCAGGGAGAGCTCAGAGCCCCTGCCAGGGCCTAAAGGGGCTCCAGGAGAGCCGCAGAGGGACTGGGGACAAGGGTCTGGAGAAGTGGGAATGGCTTCCCACAGCCAGAGGGCAGGGATAGATGGGATATTGGGCAGGAATTGTTCCCTGGGAGGGTGGGCAGGCCCTGGCACAGGGTGCCCAGAGCAGCTGTGGCTGCCCCTGGATCCCTGGCAGTGTCCAAGGCCAGGCTGGATGGGGCTTGGAGCATCCTGGGCTAGTGGGAGGTGTCCCTGCCCACAGCAGGGGGTGGAATGAGATGAGCTTTACAGTCCCTTCCAAGCCAAACCATTTTGTGACTCTGAACAGGACAGTGACCTCCTCACTTAGGAAAGGAAGTTAGAGCTGGGAGCCTTCAGCTCCACCTTGAAACTTCTGATTTGGCTTTACCAACCCCTCTGGGTGTTTTGGGCCGAGCCAAGAAGAGGAGGGAAGAACTGGAGGTGGAATCCTTGTTGTGTTTTGTTGCCTGATACTCCCTGCTCTGCCTCTCAGATGGTGGGGATCGGGACGTCGGATGTGAACCTGGACAAGTACCGCCACACCTTCTGCAGCCTGCTGGGCAAGGACGAGGACAGCTGGGGGCTCTCTTACACAGGTACCACGGGCGGGGTGGCTGGGTGGGCTGCAGGAACACAAGAGGTGCCACCAGACCCGTGAGTCCTCCCAGGGATGGACACCAGAGCAGCTGCTGGCAGCTTGGAGCCCTTAGAATATCTCTCCTGGCCCACTTTTTGCAGTGCCCTTAGATCTGGTGTGGGACCCTGCCAAGGCGCCAGGGTATTACTGTCACATCACCACTTGGTTTCAGTTCTGCTCCCTGTGCTCTGGAGTTGTAAAACCTTAACTTTGCCCTTTCCAGTAGCCACTCTGGGATGGGAGGGCAGGTGTCAGAAATGCAGGGATGTTTTTGGCACTGAGCGAGGCTGTACCAGCAGCATGGGAGTCGGGATGAATTCCTGGAGTGCAGGTTTCCCAGAATGCCATTTTTTGGGTGTGTTTTCAGGACTGCTGCATCACAAGGGGGACAAAACAAACTTCTCCTCGAGGTTTGGCCAAGGCTCCATTATTGGGGTGCATTTGGACACGTGGCACGGGACACTCACGTTCTTCAAGAACCGCAAGTGCATAGGTGAGGGGCAGGGGTGGGGTGGGAGGAACTCGAGTCTGGCTGCAGCAGGAAACACTGGGAAAGCAGAAGACCAAAGTGTGAAGTGAGTGGGAGGACGGTCACATTTGTCATTTAATAGATTGGGATTTTTGGAAAGCTTTTCCCAACAGCTTTGCAGTTAGTGGGTTTGGGGTAGGTGGGAGGGGGGAGATCCCTCTGTCTAAACTAACATGCCCTCCCTGGTGCTGTGCCCTGGCAGGGGTGGCAGCCACAAAGCTGCAGAACAAGAAGTTTTACCCCATGGTGTGCTCGACGGCGGCCAAGAGCAGCATGAAGGTGATCCGGTCCTGCACCAGCTGCACGTCCCTGCAGTACCTGTGCTGCTTCCGCCTGCGCCAGCTCCTGCCCGACTACGTGGACACGCTGGACGTGCTGCCCCTGCCCCCAGGACTCAAGCAGGTGCTGCACAACAAACTGGGCTGGGTCTTGAGCATGAACTATAGCACGTCCAAGCCTTCCTCCTCCTCATCCTCGGGGAGCGACTCGGACAGCTCGTGCGGCTCGGATGCGGAGGCCTGCCAAAGGAAGAGGTGCAGGAGGACATAATGGCTCTGCACACCAGCTGGGTGGGGTTCGTTGTGTTGTCTGCAAGGGCCAGTCATGCCCATGCACCTCCTCCTCCTGGAGACATCCATTTCTACGTGTTGGCAAAGATTTCGTCGGTGCTGTGGAAATCTTTGGCCTCGACATCCATCACAGGCATTAAGAAGAATTGCTGGCTCCAAGAGGTGCCAGCTCTGACACAAGAAATTTGTGGTGAAATATCTGAGCTTCATCTTCTGACTTGCTATGGAAGCCAGCACCTCTTCCTGAAGGATCTCTCTTCTCCCTGTTGGCACAGACAACGTTTAAGAAATTGGACTTGATGACAGGAGTTGGACTCGATAATCTTCATGGCTCCCTTCCAGCTCAGGATGTTCTGTGGTGATTGAGGCGGCCTCCTGCTTGGAGTGTACTGAACTCCAGTCAGGTAACAGAGCTGACTCATGGAGACACAATCCCAGGCCATGCTCTCCTCTGTGTGCAGGTTT